>JAWQFJ010021086.1:54275-169275 GCA_034096865.1 Theodoxus fluviatilis | reverse complement strand
GTGAGTGAGTGAGTGAGTGAGTGAGTGAGTGAGTGAGTGAGTGAGTGAGTGGGTGAGTGAGTGGTGAGTGAGTGAGTGAGTGAGTGAGTGAGTGAGTGAGTGAGTGAGTGAGTGAGTGAGTGAGTGAGTGAGTGAGTGAGTGAGTGAGTGAGTGAGTGAGTGAGTGAGTGAGTGAGCGAGTGAGTGAGTGAGTGAGTGAGTGAGTGAGTGAGTGAGTGAGTGAGTGAGTGAGTGAGTGAGTGAGTGAGTGAGTGAGTGAGTGAGTGAGTGAGTGAGTGAGTGAGTGAGTGAGTGAGTGAGTGAGTGAGTGAGTGAGTGAGTGAGTGAGTGAGTGAGTGAGTGAGTGAGTGAGTGAGTGAGTGAGTGAGTGAGTGAGTGAGTGAGTGAGTGAGTGAGTGAGTGAGTGAGTGAGTGAGTGAGTGAGTGAGTGAGTGAGTGAGTGAGTGAGTGAGTGAGTGAGTGAGTGAGTGAGTGAGTGAGTGAGTGAGTGAGTGAGTGTGAGTGAGTGTGTGAGTGAGTGCGTGTGAGTGCGTGAGTGCGTGAGTGAGTGAGTGAGTGAGTGAGTGAGTGAGTGAGTGAGTGAGTGAGTGAGTGAGTGAGTGAGTGAGTGAGTGAGTGAGTGAGTGAGTGAGTGAGTGAGTGAGTGAGTGAGTGAGTGAGTGAGTGAGTAGGTGAATGAGTGACTAGGTGATCGAGAGAGTGACCCGGCGAGTGAATGACTAAGTGAGTGAGTGAGAGTGAGAGTGAGTGCGTGAGTGAGTGAATGATTGGGTGGGTGGGTGGGTTGGTCGGTCGGTCAGTCAGTCAGTCAGTCGGTCAGTCAGCAAGTGTGTCCGTCAGTCAATCAGTGCAGATAAGTGAGTTAATATATATATATATATATGTGTGTGTGTGTGTGTGTGTGTGTGTGTGTGTGTGTGTGTGTGTGTGAGAGAGAGAGAGAGAGAGAGAGAGAGAGAGAGAGAGAGAGAGACCAGGAGAGTGGGTGTGCATGCGTGCCTGCATGTTTGTCAATGTAGGTATATGTATGTGCTTGTCTGTTTGCGTGAATGCACGTACGCGAACACATGGTTTTGTTACTGTCGTAACTGTGTATATCTATGTAATAATCACTGGGTGCAATGTTTCTGAATTACTGCCTGAGTTCCTCCACGTCGACGTGTCTGTGTGTCTACACGCATCTGTCGGCCTCTCTGTGTTTGTAGTCATTCTGCATCTGTTCCAGCCACATCATCTCAACCCACCTCTCTCTCTCTCTCTCTCTCTCTCTCTCTCTCTCTCTCTCTCTCTCTCTCACTCTCACTCTCTCGCTTGTTTGCTTTCGAACACACACACACACACACACACACACACACACACACACACACACACACACACACACACACACACACACACACACACACACACACACAAAATGCGTGTGCGCACCAGGAGGCTGAGGGAGGGCAGTGAACGTCATATCCGGGTCGAAATGTGGGACGGACTCTTATTAATGTAAGTAGGGCACAGTCACAGAAGCCGCTCCTCTTGTCTGAATGGAAATTTACTTCTCACTGTGTGTGTGTGTGTGTGTGTGTGTGTGTGTGTGTGTGTGTGTGTGTGTGTGTGTGTGTGTGTTTGTGTGTGTGTGTTTGTGTGTGTGTGTGTTTGTGTGTGTGGATGTGTATTTGTGGATGTGTGTGTCTATGTGTGTTTATGTGTATATATGTGTGTGTGTCTATGTGTGTGCGTGTGTGTGCATGTGCGTGCGCATGTGTGTTGCGTTTGTGTGTGTGCGTGTGTGCGATTGTGTGTGTGCGTGTGTGTGTGTGTGTACGTGCGGGAGTGCGCGTGTAAGTGTGCGTGTGAGAAGGGAGGAAGAGAGAGACTGGAAGAGAGAGAGAGAGAGAGAGAGAGAGAGAGAGAGAGAGAGAGAGAGAGAGAGAGAGAGAGAGAGAGAGAGAGAGAGAGGAGACTGGAAGAGAGAGAGAGAGAGAGAGAGAGAGAGAGAGAGAGTGGGTGGGGGTTGAGGAAGTGGGAACAGCCACGCATGCAAGAGGTTCTATAAATCTATAAATAGAGGCCGCTCTCTTCCCGAAGCCACAACGCAAAAGGAGATTAATGGCCTTGCGTTAGAGTACGTTTCAGACTAGGTGAAGTATCCATGAAGGCTGCTCAGCAGCCAGTGCGAACAAAGATTATATAGTTACAGTATGAACAGCAGCCAGTGCGAACAAAGATTATATAGTTACAGTATGAACAGCAGCCAGTGCGAACAAAGATTATATAGTTACAGTATGAACAGCAGCCAGTGCGAACAAAGATTATATAGTTACAGTATGAATAGTCTTTGGTGCGAATGAGAAGGGGCTGCTGAGGAGAGCAGGTTTCTAGTTGAAAAATACTCGCTCTCAAATCCCTGCCCATCACATACATTGCTCACAGAATTGTCCAGAACACCTATGAGTGTGTGTCTTCTGAAACATAAGCAAAGGATGGAAAATCGATCGATGAAATGAGCGAGCAAACGTAGCACATTTTCCCGCTTGTCTTCAGTTTACTTCGTGTGGAAAACCAGAACAATTTCTTTCGCAGTCGCCTGATCCTCAAGCAAGACTATGACTCTGACGTGCCCCTGATCGATGGTTGTCTGGTGAGGAGCTATAGGCACACCGCCTGTGATGATTCTGGCAAATCAATTATAACTGAACTGAACTGAACTGTTTATTGAAAGGGCCTCCAGCCCATTACAAATAATACAACACAAAGATAATGCATACATCATATCTCACTCAACAACATACTTCCTCTACCGTTGCACCTTCTCTCCTCTTTAGGCCACGAAACAGGTAGGTGCATACCGCTCGAATACACTTTTGATCTTTAACACTCATTAATTGCGTGAAAACATTGGCATAATCAGTTACGAACGGTACTAAGTGTTTCACTCTGAGATCACTCACTGCTGGACACCTGACCAACAAATGATATTCATCTTCTTCTTATTCGTGACACAATGGACAAGGTGGAAAAATCATTGTTTCATATCTATGTTTATGAATGTACATTTCAGTTGCACCAAAACGAAATTTGATAAGAGCCTCTCTGAAGATATTTTTATCCACACAGTATAAATATGCCTCTACTTCTAGTGCGAACTTAAAACTCCTGTAAATCGCGTATCTTTCACTCCTGTGTAGTTCATTAGTCCAGTTTTCTGTATATCCATTTACCAAGGACTCTTTTAAGCGACTGATAAATGAAGCTTTGCATTCGACTATCTGTCTGTCCCAAACCCAGTCCAAACTGTTCTCTCTTAGCATGCTCCGTATCTTGTAAGCCCAATTGTTTTCTGATTCGATGTTCTGTACAAGCATTCTGTATACCCGCTTGGGCAATCTATCTTCTTCCATATTAAGTATCTTAATCCAGCACTTAGTTACGCGCAACAGATAGAGGATATCTTCCAGTGTCACCATAGACCATAACATTTGGCGTTTTCACCGACACATTTAAAATCCTTTTCAAACCATACAAATGGACAGTTTCAATGATGCCAGTTTTACCCAAACCCCACAATTCTGAAGCATACAGCAGAATGGGTTGTATTTGGTAGTCAAATATCTTGAAAAACAAATCAGGGACCACGAAGGTGAGCTTTTCAGAGTTCTACAAATCTGAATCAAGGCTGCCTTTCCTCGTGAAGCGAATTCAACCAATGCAACGTTAGGGCTCAGCCTAGTCGTAAAAAAGTATCCCAGGTATTTATATTCATTAACAATCTCTAGTTCCATTCCTTCTCTCCACATGGCCACACAATTCTGCACAGCCAATATACAAAATTTGATAAGATACAGTACCCAGATCATTCGCCTCGTAAATTCTGGCGCTCAAATTAGCCAGACCCTCATCAATTTGTAACAAAATGGATTAACTTTATTTTATAAAACTCACATACTCGACATATTAAGTACCGTTTGATAACACCCCCCCCCTCTCTCTCTCTCTCTCTCTCTCTCTCTCTCTCTCTCTCTCTCTCTCTCTCTCTCTCTCTCTCTGTCTCTCTGTCTCTGTCTCTGTCTCTCTCTCTCTCTCTCTGTGTGTCTGTCTGTCTGTCTGTCTGTCTGTCTGTCTGTCTGTCTGTCTCTCTCTCTCTCTCTCTCTCTCTCTCTCTCTCTCTCTCTCTCTCTCTCTCTCTCTCTCTCTGTCTGTCTCTCTGTGTGTCTGTCTGTCTGTCTGTCTGTCTGTCTATCTGTCTGTCTTTCTGTCTGTCTATCTGTCTGTCTGTCTGTCTGTCTGTCTGTCTGTCTGTCTGTCTCTCTCTCTCTCTCTCTCTCTCTCTCTCTCTCTCTCTCTCTCTCTCTCTCTCTCTCTCTCGCTCGCTCGCTCGCATGTTTCATCTACTTTTTCGTTTTCGATTTGTCGGAGATGACTCAATCTTTTGAACTCAAAAAACTTGCTCTCTCTGTACAGAACTTAAATTCAGGTTGTACAAAACAATTTTTACTTTTTTTCTTCACAAATAATCATCAGCCATCTAGTTCTTTATATTAATATTACAATTTAAAATTAATGTTTCTGTCGTTAACTTGTTGTTACTACATGTATCATCATCATTATTATTATAATCAAATCGTAATGAATAGAATTTGGTGGTGTACTCGAGAGAGACAGTGATGTTACATTGTGTTCATCTCTCTTTGTCAATATTGTAATTTTCCCCCCAAAAACTTTATTACAATAAAAAAGTCAGTTGAGGCGATTTGAGTATGAGCACGCTATGCCACGGTTTCACTATTTGCTTGCCTTTGGTGAATTGCGTAGGGAGACGCAGTGTGTCTTTTCTTATCCCCAACGCACAGGAGAGCCCCACTGGTTTCCTCTTCGAAGAGGGTTCGTCTGTACGGCAACAACACAGCCGGATCTCTCCTCACGTGTCATGCGTGACGTGCCCAATGGTCGTTAGACAGGATGCGGTATTTCTTGTCCGAACATCACTAGCGGCGAGTGTTCATTTTGTCACCCATTCTTCATCTGGTGGCTTCGGTCAATGCGCAGATGGCTGGAGTGGCTACTCCGGGTCCTGACGTGCCCTGGTCACTTGGACAGTACTGGACAATGGATTGGACATCAGGAAACCAATCTCTCGTTCGAGCTGTTTTTGGACAGCCTTCCGCTCTCTAGTCTACGCTTGGCGAGGTACAACATGCAGGGGATGACTTTCTGACCAGTGAGCAGGCACCGACAGAACGATCTCCATGTTGTCGCTTGCTTCGTTTAGAAAACTAGGCCCACTCTCATAAGACCAGACAGGAGTGAACGTTCACGCACTGAAAACGTGCTTGTTTATGACTGTTATAGTGAGGGATTATGACGAACGACGTTTTTCGCGCCCGAACAGTGTTTTTGTTTGTGTGATGCAAACTGTTGGCCCTTTGTCGGTGTGGTCGATGTAATGAGTTTGAGTTTTCCAGTCAACCTGAAACTAACAGAGATAGTGCAAGAAAAAAAATATTTAAAATCCAACTTTTTAAATCACTCTGGGTTTTTAAAAACTAATTTGTGTAGTCAAATTCCTTGTGGGCTAGGTGTAAGAATAGACCCATCGCATCTTCTTACGCGATTCCTAAGAGGTGAATGACTAGAGAAAACAAGGCCTTTCTTTTTGGGAGGATCTAACCAGCTCTAGTGATTTTCGTGGTCAACGGCATTACATAGCCTGCAGAGGCTGAGAAGCTGTAAAACTTAACTCATTCATTCATTCATTCATTCATTCATTCATTCATTCATTCATTCATTCATTCATTCATTCACGCATTCATTAATTCATTATTCATTCATTCATTATTCATTCATTCATTCATTCGTTCGTTCATTCACATATTAATTCATTCACGCATTCATTCATTCATTCATTCATTCACATTCATTCATTCACTCTTTTGAATTCAAATCCTGATCTGCAATTAGAAAGTTTCACCGGGCGACATTCTACGACGGACAGACACTCTGTCAACTCGTCCGTTCTCCACAGCACCTGCAGGGAGGGGAGAGCACCACGTGACTCAGTTTTTACGGTCAGCTTCCGTTCCATCGCTGGCGCTGATGGCGAGGAGATTTGAGCGACGTCTTCGAGTCGTTGAGGCCTTCCTCTGTGTCTCTCCACAAAGGAATGTCTTCGGGCAGCAACGGGGTGGCGAGAGGCGAGGAATGGGATGGGATGGGATGGGATGGGACGGGACGGGACGGGACGGGACGGGACGGGACGGGACGGGATGGAATGGATGAGTTTCACGGCTTATCTGCCTTTGTAGGCTATGTAAGAGCATTGATCACGGCATCAATGAAACTATCTGGAGTAAGCGCAAGTCACGATGTCCCAATTTATTCGCCCATTGCAAATCGCGTAGGGAGACGCGGAGGGTCTATTCTGACCCCCAACCGACAGGGGGCACGATAAAAAGAGCAACCTTGTGCATGCAAAAGTCACGTGTTACCCCTTATCAGAAGACCCAGTGATTAAGCTCCAGTCACATCAGTGATATCCGTGCCTATTTCTGTCAACATGTTAGATGGAGTCATAGAGTATTAAATTTCACATTTTTAGAATGTGAAGAGTATAGATGTTCAGTTCAGAGTGCAAAAAAAGTAGAAGTCGAAATAACGTATCTTAGATTTTTCAACGACGACGACGACGACGACAATAGCAGCCGCAGCAGCAGCAACAACAACAACAACAACAATTCCTCTTGTGATCCATACTGCCGCCCCTGGCTGAGCTACAGGAGCAGGGTGACAGGTGCGCTACCAGGACTTCCAGCTGATGTGGAGGGGCGTCAAGCGGCTCTGGCCCTATGTAGTTCTCTTTCTAACACTCTCCCAAGCCCACCTCACCATCTTTCTTAACGCTTTACCACGCTCCATTATCCTCTAAACTGCGTGAGTATTTTTTGTGGTTGCCATTCCCTACAGACACGAAAAACATATCTACCCCAGGCCACAAATACCCACATTCAGGCGGTAACTTTCCACAAGCAGAACTGGAGCGTACGTATGTCACGACGTTATCGCCCCCAACGTATAAAAAGTAAACTGTTGTTGCCTGAGGAGATGGTAGCGCCATCCCTTTCTGGTCTCCACCGTAACCTGACACCGTACTTGGGCTGACCTCTGGCACGAGTGACGTGCATGTGACCTCACTGATATGGAAACAAGGACAAGCAAACAATGGCAATATGCAAATGCGATTGTCACTGCACTAATGTCAGGATCAATAAGATGATGTGACAAGTAGTGCGTATGAGGTTATCTTGAAGGTCGTCATGAACTAATTGCACTTGCTAACTCCTCTAAACCCACCGCCACCACCACCAACACACCACCACACCACCACCACCACACCACCACCACCACACCACCACCACTACCACTAACACCACCACCACCACCACTACCACCACACCACCACCACCACCACCACACCACCACCACCACCACTACCACCACTACCACCACCACCACAGTCATCACCACAGCCATCACCACAGCCATGCCACCACCAATGCCACCACCGCAGTACAGCCACCACCACAGTACAGCCACCACCACAGCCATCACCACAGCCATCACCACAGCCATCACCACAGCCATCACCAATGCCACCACCACAGTACAGCCACCACTACAGCCATCACCACCACCACTACCACCACCACCACAGCCATCACCTCAGCAATCACCACAGCCATCACCACAGCCATCACCACAGCCATCACCACAGCCATCACCAAGCCACCACCACAGCCAGCCACCACAGCCATCACCACCACAGCCATCACGACCACCACCACAGCCATCACCACAGCCATCACCACAGCCATCAACACCAGCATCAACACCAGCATCAACACCAACATACACACCAGCATCAACACCAGCATCAACACCAGCATCAACACCAGCATCAACACCAACATCAACACCACACCACCACACACCACCCCACACCACACCACCAACACACACCACCACACACAGCCATCAACACCACACCAACACCACACCAACACCACAACACTACATCAACACCACACCACACCACACCACCACCACACCAACACCACACAACACTACAGCAACACCACACCACACACCACCACCACACCACCACCACACCACCACCACCACACCACACCAACACCACCACCACACCACCACCACACCACACCACACACCACCACCACCACCAACACCACACACCACCACACCACACCACCACCACCACCACCACACCACCACCACCACTACCATAACCACAGCACCACCACAGTCATCACCACAGCCATCACCACAGCCAACACCACAGCCATCACCACAGCCACTACCACAGCCATCACCACAGCCACCACCACTACCATCACCACCACTACCACAGCCATCACAACTGCCACCACCACTACCATCACCACCACCATCACAGCCATCGCCACCTCCACCACTACCATAACCACAGCCACCACCACAGTCATCACCACAGTCATCACCACAGCCACCACCACAGCCATCACGACCACCACCACTACCTCCACCACCACCTCCACAGTCATCACCACAGCCATCACCACAGCCATCACCACAGCCATCACCACAATCATCACCACAGCCACCACCACAGCCACCACCACCACCACCAACAACAACAACGTAAGAATATGTGTTACATGTTTCCATGCATTCTCTTGTCCCTTGCTTCAAGGATGTTTATTTGGTAGTAAATGGTATGACATCAATCGGATTACTGGAACGATGACCAAGAAAACTTCTATGATGAATGTACAAATACATTGATGTTGGGTGAATGTGTGTACGAGCGATACAAAGACGGTGAGATAAAATATGAAAATATGCAACAACACACGAATAAAGGGGGTGCTACATCGAACAAAGAAAATTTTCGTACAGGGTAATAGTTCGTGCATTTTGAGAAAACAAATGTTTGTGTGTGTGGGAGAGCGCGCGCGCGCGCATGTGTTTCAGACAGACAGACAGACAGACAGACAGACAGGCAGGCAGGCAAGCAGGCAGGCAGGCAGGCAGACAGACAGGCAGGCACACAGAGGCATTGAGAGACACGAGTACAGACAGCGACTGAGACAGATACAGAGAGAGCATGTGGAAAATGTTGAAGCATAGATTTCAACATCGTCTTTACTGCTGTACGGACAGAGTGGAAACACGTTGGAAAGCGCGGACAAATTCTGAATAAAAATCATGAAGGGAATAATGTGGATGATTACGTTGTCGAAGGCACTGACTTCTTCCCGTTATGAAAACGCATTTACAGAGATCTATGCCTCGGATTTCGGTTGCTCTACTTGTTTGCGAAGCTTGTTGGTTGCTCTACTTGTTTGCGAAGCCTGTTGGTTGCTCTTATAGATCTGCATCTGATGCTAAGGCAAACAACTGTTGGGTCACATGCGCCGGACACACGCTGCGAAGCAACCCGGATTGTGTCAAAAACGTGTTTACCACAAATTCTGTACAAATTCCTTTGAAACTATGCTGTGCCCATTCTTCGTGTGCACTGCTTGATGCTGTATTGACTCTTATCTCGACACAACGCGTGCCGTCGACTCAGTTGTAATTCAATGCATACTAAGATGTTGACCCGTTCACCAGTGTGCTAAGTACTTCTTTTCAACACGAACCGTCTCTTCGCATTGTTCTTTTGTGCTGCTCTACTTGCGCGCTCTCAGCCTCTCCGCATGGTCCTCTGTGTTGCTTGTTCTCTCAGTTTCTTCCCATCTTGTCTGCTCTCCAGCTGTACATAATATTATGTGTCTCTCCTGCTTTCTCTTGCTGTGCCTTGTGCGTGACGTTGTAGTGTTGTGGCCGTTATCGTCGTTGTTCCTCCTCCTCCCTCTCCCTCCTCCTCCCTCCTCCTCCTCCTCCTCCTGCTCCTCCTCCTCCCTCCTCCTCCTGCTCCTCCTTCTGCTTCTCCTCCTCCTCGTCTACTTCTTCTTGAACACTATGATTATTTGTCGTATCATGAGTTGGATTACAATAATTATCTCACTGCGTGCTAGTTGTTCCGTTGTATGTCCCAGCCAAGTATATGTGCATGTCATCTAGTTCGTCACATTTAATTTTTATGATGTTTATTTTTCTGCATAATTCGACGAAGAACCCTGTTCATTGCAAGGTAGTTAAGAATGAGTGAGTAGATGAAGCTTGAGAAAACCAAAGCAAAATTGTCATTCATTATATTCCTTCATCAGCTGCAGCATATTACATCTGCAGTATCCGACATGACAATATACAAGTATCAATGTAAAAATGGTACACTTTAATCTTATAGTGGGAGCCTGAGCAGCTTCTACTTGCGAACACACACATTCTCAGTTTCGATGCTGACAGTTTTATTTGAAGGGTTCTAAACACTTGCATAGGTTTGGCTTTCCTTAGAGCGAGCATCATCGCAAGCAATATCGATAACAGATCAAGGTTCTTAACACCTTGCAGACGATGAAAAAGCGATAACTTTATCACAATGAGTAACTATTTTCAAAGCCATCATGCAAACAGAATCATTTGAAACAGCTGACGACTGATTCATGTCCATTTTTAAAATACAAAATACATCTATTCTAAAAACATTCAATGTCCACCCGATTCTGCCCGAGTGCCCGACTGATACGATCTTCATGTTCTTGATATGTGAAAAATAACATTTGCCTATGGCAGTAATTTGGGGCAGAATTTTGGCAAGTTACGTCCCATGCAGCTGTAAAAATTGTTATTCTCTTTGGGCAAAACGATAGTGGAATACCGGTACTTCTGAAAGTAACGGGGCGGAATCAATGTTCGTTGGTCAATAAAAGACGAGTACGCAGAACTATGGAAACATGTACACGATTGTGGCGTACACAGCTTTACATTCCGAACTTGTGAAGTTCACTCGACGTTTTCGATTGACAATAGCAAGCGGACGATTTGTATTTCCTCGTTTTTATTGAAGCCTTCATTCTGATACTGATAGACTACTCACATGGTTCGCCATTTTAGGCATCCGAGCCAAGACCATATCTAATTAGCAACCTGTCTTTATTTTGAGATAAGGCTTGTTGCTGTCGTGCTTTCTTGCCAGCTCTGTACGTGTTTATGTTTGTCTGTAACGTTCACTGAAGAAGGGCGTGTGCCCGAAAGACTTTGATTTTGGTGTTTGTCGTGTGTTTGTTTCTTATTGACAGCTCTGTACGTGTGTGACCGATGCGGCACTATGGAGTAGATGTCATGGCGGACGCAATTTTCTTCCAGCATACCTAACTTGTGAAGTTTACTGGACATTTTCGACGGACATCAGGCGGAGGATTAGGTTAAATTTAATCCTTTCCATTAAATTTGAAATGTATTTTCAGACACTGGGTTTCATACTCATGTAAAAATCATGAAAGTACGAATACAAAGCCGAAGTCCTTCAAATTTAATGAACATTCAACATATATATGTGTGACTATTTCAGTCGGAAAAAGGTAAACAAAGAACTCAAACTTACAATCTCGACTGATCACATGTATTCCTTCTGTATTACTCCATGCTGTGGATAACTTCAATATACATAACATTCTCGTTATGGATTCGCATTATTGTAACTTACTATTCTCTACATTTGCTATCGCTACCGCGTTTCATTACTTTATCAGTTTATGTCCGAAGCTTCATTTTGTCACTGAAGTTTAGCGGAATGATGTCTTACGATTCCTGCGGTTCCCACACCGCTCCACCCCCTTCCCCCCTGTCTCTGCCAGATCGGGATTCCAATTTGACTCGTGTACAATGCAATGCTGATCTTTGAAGAGCATCCGTGATCGACTCGACACAGCACATCTCCACGAGCACGTCAGAAACCAAATTCTGTTTGAATCTGACGCACGCATTATCAACTCCGCCATGGAGGAAATACGTACAACCCTCGATTCGTTCACTAATCAGCAAAACAACTTAAGAAGTTCTAAATGGATCATGATGAAATTTGGTACGATGTCATGGTTTTGTCCAGGGAACAATCCACTAAATCTGGGGGGTTATCTGTTTTCTCGTTTTGAAATTACGACCAAAAAGGGAAATTTCAACGCAAATCACGAATCCAAACTATTGATACGACGTCGTTGTATCTTTGGTTGTATGTGTTCGGCACTCAGAAATGGTTTTCAGCCACTACAATGAACTAAACTTTGTGGTGCCAGGCTTGGCTGGCAGAAATCCTGTCTGAATAAATGATACAGGCCATGATGATGAGAGACAATGTGTGGTTTCCTTGGTGGAGTTTTGAGCTCACAGAGTGCTCCATAGTTAAAAGTACGATTGCATGCGAAACATTCACTGTCGTAGTTGCAACATGTCTTAAAGCACGCAATAAGAACCTGCTGGCATCCCATTTGTCCACAAGTCGAAGCAAAAATTTCTTGAGGAGAAGAGAGAGAGAGAGAGATCGAGAGAGAACAAGTGTATAATATGCACTTAACGCGCACACACAAAAAACAAAACCACTTTTAAAAATTGGCTGTCAATTAAAACACGTAACCATTTCTAATTTACATCATTCCACCGACCTCATTCACTAAAGAAAATGTCTTTTTCCCCGCAAAAGGAACGGGTTCTGATTGATTAAAACCTTCACTGTTACAGATTTATCTTATTCAGCAATATTCAACGTTTCGTTCCGAAAGCAATCCAAGTTATTTATCTAATCTGCGTTCATGTGATCAATAATGTTTCTTCCGATGTAATCGGATGGCGGTGATGTTTTTGACGAAATGCAGCTGTACAAGACTTTGTGTACCATTATGCGTTCATGCGACTGACTTCGTGTTTGGGTATGGAACATGGAACTTACGGCTGTTTTCGATGGCTGTTCGATCTCCGACAATTAGAAAACATCCAGTCAGAGAATGGAGGAGATCTTTGTTTCTATCGCCATGTGAAAACAAGAAGACTCATCTGCCCCCGAAGATCATTGAACTGTTCGAACAGTGCCACGAAGACTGCAAACAAACTAGGTATTGTATTCGTTGGATGATTTTTAGGCATTGTGAAATTCTCACCATACCGTTCAAGATAAAGACGTGTGTTAGTTTGAAATGATTATGTACAATAATAGCACACCGAAGTAAGTCAGATATTGAAGTGCTGAGGAACTAAAGTAAAGGCAGCAATCGAACTAAGTATTTTATTACTTTCATTATTTTTTTACTTTCCGAAATTCTCGCGTTGAATAATTTGATAATTCATGATAAGAACATGTGCTTCACTTTGGGAGGCTTCTTTACAACAGAATGCAGAATTCAGCAGTAAAAGTAAGTGCAGATGCACCTTTGCTAAGAATTCACCCCATCCACGGATCCAGGTCACCGATATCAGAACCATCAGAGCACATTGGTTGATGATAAATTACTGTCGTCCAGTTATTTGCCTCTCTGGTTATCTTTTGGGAGCTTCATTGGTTCAGGACATGGACATTACATCATATTGGATCCATGGTTCAGGAGGAATAACTTTGCGATTCAGAGTCTATTGGCGTTTGGAAGGACGGACAGAAACACACATACGCACACACACACACACACACACACACACACACACACACACACACACACACACACACACAGAAGGACAGAAGCAGAAACACGGACAGAAACAGACACAGACAGACGTACAGAAACGTAAACAGACAGGCTGGCAGACAGACTGACAGAGCTTGAGAGACGTCCACATGCCTGCTTGTCATTTTAGTACGGGAACGACAACACGAAGGAGGAAACGGTCGAGAATACTGGAAAGCGCTTTCTATCGCATGTTAAAAACCAGTGTGTATTTAAATGGTTTCAAATCGCAGTTTAGGCTGGCATAAGTGTTGGATGCGTTGTAGGGTGTATGTATCCTGGTTAAAATGTCACATTATGCCTTTGTGTATGAAACTTGCAGTGCTGATATGCTTAAACATATCTACAAATATGGTTATTTATGCCAGTTAAAAAGTTACATTCTTCATACCTGAGTGTTCGTATGCACATCTGTATGTTGATGTTTAAAATCAAGGTGTTATGCTAATACATGTATAAATGTGGGTTTTGATGACAGTGCTTTTGTATTTGTGATATTCTTCACACGTGTGGACGTATGTACACGTGTATGTTTATTTGTATAAATAGTATGCGGAAGTCCTAATATTAAGTACTACCTGCACTTCTGAGATAGCGTAGAACAGTTGTGAGGGAATGTCAGTTAAACCTATGAAAATTTGAAGTTATTGTTATCATTTCAAATAATATTCTTGTTGAGTGTGTGTTTGTGTGTGTGTGTGTGTGTGTGTGTGTGTGTGTGTGTGTGTGTGTGTGTGTGTGTGTGTGTGTGTGTGTGTGTGTGTGTGTGTCTGTGTCTCTGTGTCTGTGTGTGTCTGTGCAAGCATGTGCGTGCGCGAAAATCACGGTATTTGAATTGTTGCTTTGGGTTAACTTTAAGTGGTTTTCATGTTTAAAAAAGGATGTTCCTGTCAATGACCATTAACCCTGAGAGAGAGAGAGGGAGAGAGAGAGAATGAGAGAGAGAGAGAGGGAGAGAGAGAGAGAGAGAGAGAGAGAGAGAGAGAGAGAGAGAGAGAGAGAGAGAGAGAGAGAGAGTCAGTCAGTCAGTCAATCAGTCAGTCATGAATAATTTTGCTATTTTACCATACATTTTGCTTTCTTGTCAGACGAACGGGCAGAGAATTAGGGAAACAGAAAAGTGGATCGACAGGTACAAGTCTATTCATTTATGATTTGTGAAAAATGAAGAGATGATTTAAGTATTTCTGGTGTAATTTTGCTCGGTTGTTTATGTTTTGTCTTGGGAACAGCAATTTTACGTGCCATGTATAAGCATCAGATGTAATCTAGACTTGTTGTTTTAATTACTGTGGCTAATGTTAGCACGTACAGTTTAATCCGTTTTTCCTCATGTTATGCCCTGACTTCTGTTATCCTGCAACGTCACGTCGCACGACTGACTAATATATTCGCGGCGAGAAACGTCGATTCTGCTGACGCACGATTGATGTAACAGCCAACCCTCTCAGGGCCTCAGATGCTGACGTCACTAGGGCATGGGTGCCCGCTTCTTCGTATAAAAGGCGGGTGGAGCGCGCTCTAGTTAGCAGTCGACCAGTCTTGCTACGTCAGTGTACGTACAGACACATCGCGTCGTCGTGACCCAAACCTTTTCCAGGTTTATTCTCTCTTCCAAACCTTTTCCTTCGTCTGAGAAGAAGATTCTACCACCATGGCCGTCAGTCAGCCCCGCCAGAACTTCCACGAGGAGTCTGAGGCCGGAATCAACCGCCAGATCAACATGGAGCTGTACGCCAGCTACTGCTACCATTCTATGGTATGTACTCGCCCCGGCTGAACTTGTCGTCTGCATCGAGTTCTGTAAGCGCGCTCCGTTTGTTGTTTCCGGCTCCGGCGAAATGTTTTGCTGGATTTGCTAAGGTTTTTACTGATGAGGTTGTGTAAATGAATAGATTTTGTGCACCTTGAGAGCTGTCGTTCGTTAACAAGTCGTTTGTGTTGTAACGTCTAATGTTCTTAGCGGCTATCTCGCCTACAACGCACTACTATTACTATATTGAGCACTAGTGACCTTGAACCTATCGAGGCATTTGCATCTGTGCATGAAAACTCTAACGTTTCTTGATGACCAGGGACGTTGTTTGATTGGAGCTGCCGAAATTATGGGACTGTCTAGTCGTGATACCGCATCGGAAAAGCGTTGACATATTGCATTTGTTTTCATGGCGGCCAGGAGGTCTGGCTCGTTTACATCGTTACCTCATTATGCAAATGCAGGCGGCGGCTGCACACGCTTCTGTGAGAAGAGCCGCGTGATCGTGCAAGCGGATGTAGCGCTTACATGAGCGGATGTAGACTTTGAGTGCTTAAATGTTGTCGGTGATGATAGATTACGGCAGTGCTAGTATGTCGCTTTCGTGCTTGAACTGAACTTGCGTGGGAGAAATCGTGTGGAATGTGTTCTTTTCGATTGCCTCTGTGCCAGTTTCCCCTGTGGGTTCGGGCAAAGATTATAGGTTCTTTGGTTCGGGGTAAGAATTGACCCACCGCGTCTCCCTACGCGATTCATAAGGGGCGAATAAGACTAGGGACACCATAACTTCATTTGCGATTACTCTAAACTGTTCTAGTGATTTTCGTGCTTAATGGCCTTACATAGCCTACAATGGCTGATAGGCCGTAAAACACCATCCATCCAACTCTGTGCCAGTTGCCCTCCTCAGTTGATTTATCACCAAGACAAGTGACTACACTACACCCGACTCTTGACAATAGAACCCTTTGCAACTATCTGAATGGTGTTCTCTGAGTTTCGTTGTCACAAAATGTTCATGCGTTTTTCATCGAAAAATTAAGGAAGTACATGTACAACAGAAGGAAGTCTGTATTCACTGATTTTGAAGTAGACTTGTTGGGTTGATTTAGATATATCTCTCTCTCTCTCTCTCTCTTGCACGCACACGCACGCACGCATGCACACACACACACACACACACACACACACACACACACACACACACACATTTTATCCCTATACTGACTGCTTTGCCTGTTGTGGCAACATTTGATTTGCCGGAAAAATTACTTCTGAGTGTGCATGTAAACTCTCATTTCATAACCCCATAAAACCTACTTGCACATTCTTAGTCATGTACACAACTTTTTCTTTACCAACCTTGACACACACTGGCATAAGTTTGCACAAGTACAGGGGCGGGTTTCAAAATGCGAAGATCTCGGTAGATCTACGTAGATCTCGCCGAATGGGCAGTTTCATTCTTTGCTTGCTAGCGAGCCAATCGAAGACGAGCGTAGATTGAGCGAGGCAGCTTGAGAGGTGCCTAGCTTTTAAGATTCGAGACAAAAGTTCGGCGTGGATGCGTTGACCTGCATTCGATGTGTAAACTGTAGGAGGTTTCACGATCTGTTAATGCATTCAACATACACCTTTGATAAATGATTGCTGTGCATGGCTTATATTTTCTTTGGATGGGTTGCTAGTATCTCGAAATAGAGCGTTTTCTGAATGAACCGGCAACACGTCGGCCATTGAAATGTGGCTAGTTCACCTCTTGTCGTGACGTCTACGCATGCGCATTACTTCGTCACGTTGGGTAGTTTCTTTTTTAGCTAGCTCTTACTGCGAAGCAAGATCTTGCGACCAAGATCGACTACCTATTTTGAAACCCGCCCCAGAGGTGATTTGCTTGCTGAACCCAGGCGCATGCATGCACACACACACACACGCAGAGGTTTCTGTTTGTGTTAGCAAGAGGACTCATTGCCTCAGCTCATTTTCTTATTACCTTGTATCCCTCCTTTCTCTGCTGCAACTAATGACCTCTCACCTTTCGTTTGCAGTCCTACTACTTCGACCGTGATGACGTGGCCCTTCCTGGCTTTGCCAAGTTCTTCAAGAAGTCCAGTGACGAGGAGCGTGAGCACGCAGAGAAGCTGATGAAGTACCAGAACAAGCGTGGTGGCCGCATCGTGCTGCAGGACATCAAGGTTTGTGACTGGTGCTTTTTATCAAACTGGAAATGAGTATTCAGTGATAGAATGAGGAAAGGACTTCGAGAGATAGACAAACTCGGCATGCAACCAGATATTTTTAAGGTTTTTCAGGGCTGTCAGTGTTGTAAGACCTGTATGTGTGTGTTTTAGGGATTCCAGTATTTGCACATGGACTTGTGCAGAACAGAATGATTTGGTTGCTAGCTTTAACGATAATGCCCCTGTAGAGAGATTCCATTCCTTGGCATGGATGAAGTGCATTTCAACTTTGATGTAAGGTCAAGTTTGAATGTTGCCTGAAAAGGAGAGAGGAGGCTGGTAGTTTGTACCTGCTAAGGTTTTGCCATCTCTTCTCGTTGGTCTGGTAGGAATGTGATTCAACTAGTGATTATTGCTGGTAGACTTACGAATCACTGGTAATTATCTTGTGACTAAGCAAGGCATACTGAAGCTCTTACACACACAATTATCTTTTAACCAAGCAAGGCTTTCTGAAGCTCTTATACATACACACACACACACAAACACACACTCCCTGTAGTCGGGTTCATGGTACAATGCTGAAAGCTGACCTAATGCTACTTGCATTACAGAAGCCCGACCGCGACGAGTGGGGCACAGGTCTGGACGCCATGCAGGTGGCACTGCAGCTGGAGAAGAGTGTGAACCAGGCTCTGCTGGACCTGCACAAGGTGGCCGACAGGCATGGTGATCCCCAGGTGGGTTGCATCCTTTGAGCTCCTACCCCTTGGTCTGGTGGGTGGGTGGGGTGGTGGTGGAGGGTTTCCAGAATGTTACCATTTTTCCTTATGAGACTTTGACAGTTAACCCTGCGAGTGTCAGGAACCGACCTGATCGGTTCTACTTCCGTTCTGTGATTGCTAGAACTGACCTGGTCGGTTCTATTCTTGAATGGTTCATTTCATTCCATCTGCTACTCTGTATTCGTTTTAAATGTTTGATATTAAGAGATTATCCATTTGGAAGTAAAAACCATGATCCCACAGTGGTCTAGTTGGACAGGAGTTATTTTTACCGAATTTGTCAACCTAGACGAAGTGGTCAAAATGGCCCCCTCCGCTCCACAATGAAGTACAATCATTTACAGCTTCGTATGGTCTGCATATGTGAAATCTAGCAACAAAATGAGTTTTGAAGGATTGAAATAACACGTTTTCTGCTAAATATATGTGTTGTCGTTTTTCTTGTTTATAGCTGGGAAACTGCAATGTTTACACCACGAAGCAAGAGCATTCCATCACTTCTTCGAATAGATTCATTCGCACGACCTAACTCTACTCATGAGAAACCTATTGAGATTGGTCTCAAGATGTAGTTCAGCCAATGGTAGAGAGCCATGTATACAGTCTTGATCACACCAGACATGTTGATGTCGGCATGGCAGACGATGCAAGCCCAGCTGGCAGTAGTCGCTTATCTCACCAGTTTTGGCTGGTGCTGCTGACAGTGAAAGCAAAGATCGTGTATACACGATCTTTGGTGAGTGTCAGCAGCACCAGCCAAACATCAAGTGTGAGGATTCAGAGATTGACTCGACTTCTATGACAAATTTATCACAAATTTTCTAAAGGGAAGGGAGAAGAATAACCACTCCAGGCTGTGTTGCACAGGATATTTGGGTTGTGAAATGTACTGTGAATTAAAGCTGTAGCTGCACCACAATAGACATCAAAGTAGTGGGAGGCTGGCAAGAGCTTTGAAGGAGGGGGAAAAGGAATAGAACTAAATCTGAGTGAGGGGAATCAGATCAGTTATGGTAATACTGACACAGATACATAACTGAGGTAGATTCTCAATTTGGTCAGTTCCACTTCTTTTTTTATTAAGGTTTTTTTCCTTTGACTTGTTCACTCATGGAAAATGCTGCATGAACGGGATGTCATTACTCCCACAAATATCATTCAGCACTGGAAACGTTTTAATTGTAGAGATTTGCTTTCTTGTGCTGTAGATTAGATGTGCAACAAGGTGTTTCTGATATACTTTTTTCAGTAGTAAGGAGCAAGCATGCCGATTTTTTTACTGTATTTTCTTTTTATTCCTTGGACGTTTCTCCACCTTCATGGAAAAGTGTATGATAATTTCTATTCATCACATTTCCCAATTCTATAGTTTGGATGTGTGACGTTTTTTTAAATAAATAGAGTTGTGTAGTGTTGGAGTGGAGTACCACCAGTATGAGTTCTGTGTGGCATTTGCACCTATGTATTTACAATCTTTGCAAAATCTATTGTGGCCAAATTATGGTTGATTTTCTTATTTTTGTGGACGGAAATGATTTCCCTAAATCTGTTGCAGACCTGTGCACTTGTACGATAAAATCGTAATTTTAACGATTTTCGCCTGGCATGAAAAATAAAATCGTAATTTTTACGATTTTCGCCTGGCATGAAAAATCTTCTGATTTTTCACTCTACGGACCAGCATTACTTTTTTCTGTACAATTTCGGCCAGTTTCGGCATTTGCCGCGCTCGCCTTCGTGGTCCGCCAGTGGCAAGCGCGGCATTTGTCGTTTCAGACACCACGTGCGTTCTGACTCTCTCCAAAGTACAAGCATATCATATAACTCTACGTTTACTGACTCCAGTTCATGCAGAAGAGGTTTCTCTACAGTCTTCAGCTTGGCCAATCAAAAATCAGGGCGATTTTATGTGCGGTATAGTAGAAATTATGGGATATTCTGTACGAATGGAAGAGGACGCTCGAGGCAACATGTCGCGATCGCGAAATCTGTTTGAGGATTTTAATCCTTCAGCTGCCGAAGATGAAGATGATGAGGAAACTTTAGATGAAGTGATCAGGCAAGCTGTAATTAGCTCAAGAATGCCGACCTCTCAAGCTGCGAGTGATCGAGAGGTGGGAGAGGATGACAGTGAGGGTTGGATGCGAACAGCTGATGACCCGCTAATTGCGCCGTTCACGGGCGAGTCGTTTAAATCTTACGATTTTTCAAAAAATCTTACGATTTTTATCTTCTTGTCTTATGATTATTCCAATGGAGGGTGCACAGGTCTGCTGTTGCAAGTTTTACTTTCATTGCTTGGCAAAGTACCCTGAGAGGAGTGAATAGTAAGAAATTATTTTAATTCATTTCCTGAGTCAGTTTCTCATTGCTGTTTGTGTTATCATCAAAATTATTGCAAGAAATATGTAGCTCATTCTTAGAGCTTTCTTGACATATATGATTTATAAGGACTGCCTTTATTCATTCTCCTGTTAAAATATCGTTTTTAATGTGACCCGTTAATGCAGAAAAAAACCCTGGCATTCCAGAAAAGTGGTCTGACACACGCAGGGTTAATGCAGGTATTTTACAGTATTTTGAACAGTGGAAGTTTTTGGTCCAATTTAGGTACTGAACTTTTTAATTTCCAGTTTGAACTTTAGTATCTTCTGCATACTGTCATAGCTGCAACTGAGGAGCAGTAAAAATTCATGAGCTTCTGTACTTTTGCTTGTCAGCCTCTTCATAGCCTCCATTTCTGTGCATTTCAGATGATGGACTTCATTGAGGGCGAGTACCTGAAGGAGCAGGTGGATGCCATCAAGGAAATCTCCGACCACATCACCAACCTCAAGCGTGTGGGCTCTGGTCTGGGCGAATATATGTATGACCGCGAGTCCCTGGAGAGCTAAGCGCCTCCTGCAGTGGTCTCTGAGCAGCAAGTCTTCAAGCTGCCAGTCCTCAGGAGACCTTCGGTCATCAGTTCCCAGCCTCTGCCCAGCCTGCTTTGAAGCTGCCTCACTACCAGTGTAGTCCTGCCCTGTCCCAACCTCTTCCAGTCTCCAACCCTTAGGCAGTCTCCCGTACAGTTCCACGATACATTCAATGTCAAGTTCTGGTTACCTTGTTTTTATCTGTGATATAGTATATTAAAAGTTCCAGAAGATCTGGGTGGCTTGTTTGTATTTCCCTGTAGTTTTCAAAGCAGGTTTGGAAAAGAAAATAAAAGTTCAACTGGATTGGATGTTTGTTTTCTCTGTCACTGTACAGTGTACTGTACACTAGGCTTGTTCAGGAGCCGCAGCACTGTACCTGCACGTGTTTCTCTCCTGAACAGCAATTTTGGGGTGTGATTCACTCGGCGCTGTGGATCACAGAAAAGCATGCATCTGAGGTGATTCACACATTTTCAAAATGGCGTCTTGGATCCCGCACTGCTGTAGATGCTCAAAATAACCCTCAGAAACATTTTGAGACTGGAACGGGCTTTATTTGCCCCAAGCCTCTATATGCACGAGTAATGGCAAGTAAGGGTGACACAGTAGTGGACTTAATGCACATTTCAATGTATTCTGCATGAATTTAACGATGTCTGTGGCAAAGAAATCAACCAGGAGGGAGGCACAGATGCAGATGTCAAGGCAAGGATCAGCAAAGCAAGAGCTGCCTTCGTCCAGCTTAAAAACATCTGGTCTTCCAGAGAGCTGTCTTTGACCACCAAGATCCTACTGTTCAACTCCAACGTCAAGTCAGTCTTGCTGTATGGAGCGGAGACCTGGAGGACGACCAAGATCACCATCAGGAAAGGCCAGACCTTCATCAACAGCTGCCTCAGGATTCTCTGTATCCGCTGGCCCGACACCATCAGCAACGCAAACCTTTGGGAAAGGACCCGCCAACTTCCTGCAGAAAAAGAAATCAGGAAGAGACATGGGGCTGGATAGGGCACACCCTACGGAAACCGCCTACCAGCATCACCAGGCAGGCGCTGAGATGGAATCCCCAGGGAAAGCGGAAGAGAGGCTGTCCAAGAAACACCTGGCGGCGTGACCTTCAGGCTGACACCAATAAGATGGGCTACACCTGGAACCAGCTAGAGAGGATGGCCCAGGACAGAGGACTGTGGAGAGCTGTAGTTGGCGGCCCATACCCTGCTAGGGTTGACGGGCAGTAAGAAAAAAGTGGCAAAGAAAACTTTTTCTTAGTGTCTAGCAACACATTTGCCGCAGAAGATTTACCTCCCTTTTAACACTGCACTAATTCTGTAGGTGTTCACGAGAGGCAAAGAGCGCTCAATTGCCAACAAAGCCATCGGCGCTTTGTACTCTTGAACAAGTCTGTGTTTGCAAGTTGATGTAAATACAGAACTACTGGAAGTGATTAAAGCCAACACAAGCCAAATTTTCTGCAAGGTTTATTCAAGTACAAATGTACTACTTGCACGCAAATACAAGCAGAGCGAAACTGCTGATAATTCATGGTATTGCCTGTCTTGTCGTAGTTAAGACTTCTAATCCAAGTGCACCCCAGTTGGAATCCTGGTTCTGAAATAAAGATCAAATCCATGAAGACTGCCAGATAAGTAGCAGAACATAAACTAGACAAGTTGAGAGGATAATTCCTCCTTAACTCTTAAACGTTTGTCATTTTCAGGCTATTTTTAGCTAAGACTACACATACTATCTTTAGCAAAGCTTATATACGTTATTGCTGATATAAAATATGACATATTATGTACCATTTTATTCAGAACAAACTAACCTTTCTTACTATGATATTTGATTTGAGATAAAATGTTATGTATAAACTATTTTTTTTTAAATATGCAGACAAAAATAACAAACAAGAAGGGCAAAGCCCATACGACTCACATGCTTGACCTTGACCTTTATATGACCTTGACCTTCAGGTGACCTTCAAGGTCAAGGTCAAACAACTAAACCTACCAATGACATCATACACAAAGAAATGCTTTACACATTTTTCCTACCAAAATACATGTGACCTTGACCCAAGGTCAAGGTCATCCAAGGTCATGCAACACAAAGCTGTTAATTCAAGGCATAGGAAGCACAGTGGTGCTTATTGGCACTTTCTACCATGAGATATAGTCACTTTTAGTGGTTCACTACCCCATTTTGGTCACATTTCATAAGGGTCAAAGTGACCTTGACCTTAATGATATGTGAACAAATGTGTCTCATGATGAAAGTATAACATGTGCCCCACATAATTATTAAGTTTGAAACAGTTATCTTCCATAGTTCAGGGTCAAGGTCACTTCAAAATATGTATACAATCCAACTTTGAAGAGCTCCTGTGACCTTGACCTTGAAGCAAGGTCAACCAAACTGGTATCAAAAGATAGGGCTTGCTTTGACCTATATACCACTTGTAGCTAAGGTCGCCATTCTCAATAACGTGGGAGAAAATTGGGAAAATGTGAAAAATGACTGTTTTTGAGACCACATTTATGGCTCCTGTGACCTTGACCTTGAAGCAAGGTCAAGTCACCATGTATGTTTTTTGAGGCCTTGTCATCATACACCATCATGCCACATTTGGTGTTGATAGACTTAATAGTCTCCGAGAAAAATCCAACGTTTAAGTTTTTTACGGACGCCCGGACGGACGACACGGCTCAGTACATAGACTCACTTTTGCTTCGCATGTGAGTCAAAAAACGCACTAAATTGACAACACTCTACAATCACAAAGAACAGAAAAATATTTTTTGATAGTTTCTTTTGTTTTCTTTATTTCTAACATAAAATACAACTATATTTACACATAAAATTTCAATCTGCGTATTTTTTCATTCAAATTTAGTGATTTGATAGTTTTTTGTAAAGCTACTAGTCTGAAGCTTTTGACGAAAAACCTCCCATAAAATAATACACTTAACAACAGGTGAACTTACTTATTCAAAATGTATTTCTTTTCTTCTTGTCTAAGATACACATAAGTCATTTGTGCATAAACCATATTTACACACAAAAAAACTGTCAATGTGAAATGAAAAAAAAACAAAAAAAATGGTTCTATGAGCCTGCCGATGCAATTAAATCTGGTGGTACTCCAGCAGGCAGTTGCGGTATTCCTGTAAACACAGGAATGTGTTGCAGGCTACACAGTAAGTTCTTGTTTTCCTTTCTATTTTGAATTTAGTGTAGCACAGCTTACAGTTTCTTCTGTCTTTAGTTTTGCACATGTTGGGGATGATGCTGTGGATGGTGTATGTGACTGGCTTGTCCGCAACCGGCACATCCGCATCAACATCAAACCCCCCCAGTTGTCTTATAAGTTCTTCAGTGAAGGCCAGCTGATTATACTTTGCATTCCTTTTCAATTCTTCTACATCTCTGTGTTGTTCTTGCCAGTTTTGAAATAAAATGCATGAGTTCACCCTAGCTATATCCAAGAAATGAAAAAAAAAAGAGTCTTCCAGTATTTGTTTGTTTTCCGCAGCATATTATACTTAGTAAGTAGTTGGTCACTTTTATCAACTCCACCCATGTGTTTGTTGTAATCTTTAACAAGAATTGGTTGGGCAACTTCTAGGCTCTGAAAAGTTCCATTTACTTTAGATCTTCTGTTTGCAACAGAAAAATCATTTGCTGTGTGTAGAGTCGAGATAAAAGAAACGGTTTTATTGTCTTTCCACTGCATTCCTAGGATGTTTCCTTCTCTACACCACCTCATTGCACCTCTCTCACTTTTCTTTCCCATTCTTTTACATTCTTCAGTTTTGCAGGAAATCCCCTCCTATTACACAAAATAGTTCCACATGCTCGTATTCCTTTTTTCAAGAGATCGATGAACAGATGGACACTTGAATAAAAGTTATCTACGCAACGCGCACCTTCGATAATCAATCCCGTCGATGTTTGGATCCATATTTTCGTCATTGCTTGAAAATGATGATTCACCATCACACCAAACTTCATCATCACTTGAATCATAAGCAATATCATCTTCAGAAGATGATTCTTGGTCCATATTTGACGATTTTATCGAGCAGAGAAGCAAACCCAGTGACGCTAAAAAATTAAAGATGGCGGTCGGGAAGCAGACACTTTGCTGCGCAGTAAATAACTATTTTTGCATATTTTCAGAATTCAACTGAAATATAATATAACTTTTTTTGCTTAGCAATGCTTTTTTCTTCAATGATATGTAATTTTTTCAAAAAATTTTTTTTTACATTAAATTTTTTAGTGTTATTGTTATCGACCACCGGTGGTCGAAATCATGCTTAGAAAACGTCTGAGGGTTAACCAACCAAACATGATGACTCGCTACAAGTCCTTTCATAACTCATAACTCATCATTTTATTAATCCATAAGGAAATTAAATTGGTCAACAGCATACATGGGTCATTAATGATTATACAAGTTATAATAAAACTCAGACAAGAAGGGCAAAGCCCATAGGACTCACATGCTTGACCTTGACCTTTACATGACCTTGACCTTCAGGTGTCCTTCAAGGTCAAGATCAAACAACTAAACCTAGCAATGATCTCATACACTAAGAACTGCTTTACACATTTTTCCTACCAAAATACATGTGACCTTGACCCAAGGTCAAGGTAATCCAAGGTCATGCAACACAAAGCTGTTAATTCAAGACATAGGAAGCACAATGGTGCTTATTGGCACTTTCTACCATGAGATATGGTCACTTTTAGTGGTTCACTACCCCATTTTGGTCACATTTCATAAGGGTCAAAGTGACCTTGACCTTGATGATATGTGACCAAATGTGTCTCATGATGAAAGTATAACATGTGTACTACAATGTTATGAAGTTTGGAAGAGTTATCTTTCATAGTTCAGGGTCAAGCTCACTTCAAAATATGTATACAATCCAACTTTAAAGAGTTCCTGTGACCTTGACCTTGAAGCAAGGTCAAGTCACTGTGTATGTTTTTGTATGCCTTGTCATCCTACACTACCATGCCAAATTGGGTGTTGATAGACTTAATAGTCTCCGAGAAAAATCCAACGTTAAAGTTTTTTTTACGGATTAAAGGACGCCCGGTCTGCCCGGACGCCTGGACGGACGCCCGGACGGACAACACAGGTGACCTACAGTAGAACCTGCGAATAGCACCACCCCTAGGGACCAAACAAAAAGTGGTGTTATTCCGAGGTATGGTGCTATTTGGAGGTTCAACAATTCTCATGGTCAAAGACACATTTCGAAGCACTCACATGAAAATGTGGATACATGTAGTACATGTACATGTATAGAAGAAGAAATGAGAAAATAAATAGAAAGGGACACAGAACAATTGTTAAAATCATTCATTATTTTATTTTATACACACTTCAGTGAAGTTACAAATAGTTTGGCAAAAAGACTATGGAGATCTGCATTAGATGGGTAAGAAAAAGTCACTGATGGTCTTCTGGGTGGCTTTGGATTTTTCCTTGATACGGATATCTTCCACAGAACTCTTCAGTTTCATGGCTTGTTCCACCACATCATTGTCCCCCTTCACAGTGGCAAAGGTGATGAGCTTCTTCACCTGTTCCAGAGCTTCCTCGGCCACCATCTTCCCATAACTGTTTCTTCTCCTCTCGTTTCCTCTTGACCGATTGGATTTGGGTCATTCCGACACCATAGTGTTTGGCCACATCCTTCAATGTCATACCACTGTCTAATTTCTTCAACACCTCCATCCGCTGTTCCAGTGTGAGCGCTTTTCTCTTTGCTGTAGCCATTTTGCCACTGTAAAATGTTCATGTTAAATTTCTTGTGTGTGTTGTGAGGGGCTCTTAAGCAGGCAAGGTAGTCTAGTTCTCTTATAAGATAGTGAGGAACATTGTAGATCGTCTGTGTCTCTGAATTTGAAGAGGATAAGGCACTGCCAGACTTTGTTTACACATGTGGCAAGCGGGCGATTTCAACGCTAAATTGCAATGGCGTCGCAGCAGGACGATGAGGATTTTGTTCAAATCGCTATGAAAGAAAGATCAGATGTCACTTTTATTGAGTCAAAGTGATGCTATTTGCAGGTAAAAACCGCGGTTGGGACCGGAAGAGGGGTATCGCTAATCGCAATTGTGAGGTTTGGTGCTATTCAGAGGTAATTTTCTTAAGAAATCAATCCGTGCCGGCCGTGACCTAGTGCAATAGCGAGGTGTGGTGCTATTTAGAGGTTCGCTATTCGCAGGTTCCACTGTATTATGAAAGTATAACATGTGTACTACAGTGTTATGAAGTTTGGAAGTTATCTTTCATAGTTCAGGGTCAAGGTCACTTCAAAATATGTATACAATCCAACTTTAAAGAGCTCCTGTGACCTTGACCTTGAAGCAAGGTCAATCAAACTGGTATCAAAAGATAGGGATTACTTTGCCCTATACACAATAATATAGGTCAGATATCCAATCTCAAAAACTTCTGAGAAAATTGGGAAAATGTGAAAAATGGCTGTTTTTTAGACAACATTTATGGCCCCTGTGACCTTGACCTTGAAGCAAGGTCAAGTCACTATTTATGTTTTTTGACGCGTTTTCATCATACACCATCATGCCAAATTGGGTGTTGATAGACTTAATAGTCTCCGAGAAAAATCCAACGTTAAAGTTTTTCACGGACGCCCGGACGGACGACACGGGTGAGTACATAGACTCACTTTTGCTTCGCATGTCGTAAAAAACACCATGATAATGAAATCAATATGTATGACTACAATGCCCTTTTACTTGCACACAGCATGACACACCAACACATACATACATGCATACATTCATACTAAGCTAGATAGTTATACTTGCTAGTGTCAACACCAACACACACAGTGCCAAAATGACCAAAAATAAATCCACCATGACCTTAAATCTAACATAAAGAAGTTTTGTTAACAAATCATCACTAATAGTCTGTGGCCAGAACAATGCTGTTAAAATATCTGACAGCTGAAGGAATGAAAGAACGCCGAAAACGCTCTGAGCGTTCGGCACGGAGGCATGATAAATCTTCCATTCCGTGTGATGCAGAGCTCCATCAGTGCGCCGTGGAGGGGATGCCCTGAATCGAGCAGAATAGCTCTGGACTTACTGGCAAGTCTTCTCTCAACAAGGGTTTCCAAAGTGTCAAGGCTCTGGCCCACAACAGAGCGCTTCCACAACAGAGCTCGAAAATTGAATGCTAAATAAATTGCCAAACCAATTCATTCATGCAAATTCCTGACTAAACTACATAATCCTATAAGGTAAACATGTACAGCACAGGAAACCAACTGATGTCTTTTCTCTGCATGCACTTGAAAACTTTTACCAACACCCTGTTTCTCGAGTATAGTCGCAAATGTTTAACCATCCGTATATCATTTCTCGAAATATTCATTTTGATTTGGACCCACAAAAGTGCTTGTTATTGTTTTCTCCCCCATTTTGCTCACGGAGGGCAACATGTCAACAAAAATGGCGACATGCATTCACTTCCGCGAATGTGCAGAGCATCAATTACAACGAATCTCATGATTCAGAGATTTTCAAGAACAATCTAGTCAGAATATAAGTTTGAAAAGGTGTCATAAACAATTTCAGCACAGTATGCGCTCTTTTAAAAAGAATTTTTCATAGAATTAGCGTACTGATTGCCATTGCGCATGTTGACGTTTATGATCTAAACAGAGGAGACGAAGCACTACTTGTGATCTACGTAGCCAAAACCGTTGCAGCGCAGTAATATTTCCTCTGAGACACAGGTTTTTATCCCTCCAGGTTTACTGGAGGTCCTACAGACATTATCCCTCCAGGTTTACTGGAGGTCCTACAGACTTTATTAATCTGTCTGTGTGTCTGTCTGTCTGTCTGTCCCGTCTCCACGGCCTATATCTCAAAAACTACTGGACGGATTTCCTTGAGATTTTGCACACTGACTGGAAGTTAGGTCCCATTCAATATTATCAAATTTTCAGAATCCAGGTTTGAAAAGAAAGTGACTTTTTTACATTTTGGTGTTTCAATGAAAACGATTCAACAGACTCCATGTTGCAAAATCTGTGACGTCATCATTTGACGTCGAATAACGTGACGTCATTTGCGAGGAGATTTTTGAAGGAGGGTGAATAGAATAGAATAGAATAGAATTCTTTGGCTTGCTTAGGCGTCCAGGGCCTATCGCCGATTCTGGTAGTTCTCTGGCTGTATTTTTATTGTTCTTGGCCCGTATTCACGACGGCGATTTATCTTTTTAACACTCGATTTATCTCCTATCCCCGATTTATCTTGACTTCGGTTAAAATTCTCCTATTCATGACGGCGATTTAGCCCTAAACTCGCGTCAAAGCAGAGTGTTAAACTATTCTCCCGAAGTCGGCAAGATAAATAGATAAACCGGGGTTATCGAGAGAGGCAAGATGGCAGCGATTGTGCTTAAGAAACGAATTCATGACAATCTGTTAAGGAAAAACCGAGTATTCCGAGACCAAAGGCACCCCTTAGAAGTATTTAATGATGAAGAGGTGTTCAGAAAGATTCGATTCCATCGAAAGGAAATCTTGACCATCACCGACGAGATCCATAAAGAAATCAGTCGAACCCAGAATTATTCAAAGGCACAGCAACCGAAAGAATGACGTCGTCAGGCAAGTCCTTCTTGCGCTTAGATTTTATGTAAGCGGCGCATTTCAGGACCAACACACTCATTTCGGTTTCACTGAAGTTTTTTGCCCTTGCCTTTCTCTTTTTTCTTGCTAGCCATTTTTTTCTATCTACTCCACGTATTTAGATATAGATCAGTGTCTACGCGAAGAAAACACAACGTAACCACGGTAACCACACACGGTGTGTGCGTGAATCACTGAAGGAGTACGAATGCACATGTCTGGGTTGAACATCTATAATACACTTCCTCCTCTGTGTGACTGTGTGAGTGTTAATTCAGCGTCTATGACATGCCAAAGGAAAGCAAAGCATGTCATAATAGGAGCTTCCTGAACCTATCCATCATGTTTAAAATATATGGTTGATTGTTCCTGGGCCGATAGCTTAGAAATGGATTTACATGCTTTACAAACACTCCGTCATTGCAATTCTCTAATGGCTCAGCTGGTAGAGCGTTCGACTCTTGGTCATGCATGACCAGGTTTGATTCTGCGCTGAAACTTTTTTTTTCTTCTCTTTTTTCGAGAGGTTGTGGTTTTTTTGTGTTTTTATGTGTGTTTTTATGTGTGTTTTCCCCCTCTTTTCTCGAGAGGTTGCGGGTTCGAACCCGATCTTTTCTTAAATGCCAAAACCTGGAGGTTCAGCGCCAGCGGTTTTTATCTGTCTGTGTGTGTGTGTGTGTGTCTGTCTGTCTGTCCCGTCTCCACGGCTTATATCTCAAAAACTACTGGACGGATTTCCTTGAGATTTTGCACACTGACTGGAAGTTAGGTCCGATTCAATATTATCAAATTTTCAGAATCGAGGTTTTAAAAGAAAGTGACTTTTTTACATTTTGGTGTTGCAATGAAAACGATTCAACAGACTCCATTTTGCAAAATCTGTGACGTGATCATTTGACGTCGAATAACGTGACGTCATTTGCGAGGAGATTTTTGAGGATAATGGATTTCGTACACTCGGAAGCACCTCCCTCGATAGTCAATAGATCTGTAAGAGCCTAATCGAGTCAAACTCTTTTCCTACGTTCACAAAACAACATTTGGCTTCTTTGTATTATGAACGTCTACCAGCAGACGCAAAAAAGCGATACTACGCTGTGTTGGCGTCAAATTCATTCCATTTGTGAAACCGGTAAAGTATATGTACCATCTAGATCGTTGCCTTCGCTGGTTAAAAGCCTGGAATGAGGGTGAAAAGGGCACGATTCTAACGCACTTTAGCCAGGCACTCTCGAGCCACGAAAATAGACACCGACACGTGACCCAGATTCTCGCACTCAGCTGCGCAGTTTGTGCTCTGCGTGATTCGGGTGTAATACTGCCAATAAACATCGTTAAGCTTAAGATTACTACCGAATCACACGGACCGTTAAGGTGCATGGAGTACAGTACCGGTCAACAGTCACAACGACCACCGACACCGACCATTTCAGCCTTCTTCATGATGCGTTAGAATCGTGCCGTTGGCATTGTCGTGGTGGAATCGCCTAGCGAACTAACTGAATGTCGACACAATCACTCGGCACTGTTGTACATTTGCAGTCAACGTAAGATCTCGTACGACGATTTGATTCAAGGCCTAGTGCTAATTGTTTTGATGGTCTGGTCTCAGTGTCACAAAAATATGATGATTTAATCAATCCCTGACCCAGAAATGTTGGGGACAACGACCATTAATTTTCAGTGTAATGACATCGAGTCAAACAGAGTTATCTTTCCTACTTCAGCAAAACGCTTCGATATATGTTGAACCTCTACCAGCAGACGCCAAAATGCGATACTATGAGAAGAATATTGACGTTGATGGGTTAGATCCGTATGAAATACCAAACAGTTCATGCTATCATCCATTTTTCTACAATTTACAGTGCAAAATACGAACCACGGGGGTTTCTGACAAGGTCGCTATAAATGCTTCATATACATACAAGTTTTCAATGGCACAGTTGGTAGAGTATTGGGCTCTTGGTCATGCATGATCAGGTTCGATTCTGCGCTGAAACTTTTTTTTTCTTCTCTTTTTTCGAGGGGTTGTGGGTTCCAACCCGACCTGCTTTTTGTGTTTGTGTGTGTGTGCGTTTTTTCCTCCTCTTTTCTCGGAGGCTGCGGGTTCGAACCCGATCTTTTTTTTACTCTCCAAAACCTGGAGGTTCAGCGCCAGCGGTTTTTATTGGCTGAGTAACTGATCATGGAAAGAAGGCTCTAGAAATAGCGATCCAATAGGGAAACATAATGTAAACAAAGCATGCGCTCGACCGCCCACAATGGCAGATCAACCTAGTACGTCTGGCGAGAGTCAACGATTACGATGTATACAAAGTGCATTTGAGGTTCTTGCTGCTGTGATAGATAGCAAAGACAATTCTGATGTCGAGATTGAGGATAACGGCAATGATTCGGACTTTGATCTCGGGAAGAAGGAAACGATCTGTGTTGTCTGCAGCCCATCCACCAGATGGAAAGGCAGGAAGAGATTGAGAATCTACTGTCCAAGATGTGACGTGGGATGCCATTTGACCTGTGAGCCAAGGTTGAAGCACTACAGAAGAATTCCAAAGCGTGGCAGACACGAGGGATCTGGAGAGGAAGAGGAGGATGACTGAACAGTCTCTGTTGATATTGGCATATCAGAATTGCCTTATTCTGACCTTGGCTTTTTTAACTCTGATGAACTCATTGCTGAGACAAAGTTGCTCATTCCTGTCTTGATATTTTGCATGTTGAAGCTCACAGCAGGAAGGAAAGTGACATTTAATCCTTTGATTTTTCACATTTGCATGCTTCTAAAAGTCTTAGATTATATGCTACAAAACTGTTAAAAAAAATTATACTCATAAAAACCGTTGGCGCTGAACCTCCAGATTTTGGCATTAAAAAAGAAAGAAAAAAAGATCGGGATCGAACCCACAACCTCTCGAAAAAAGAGAGAGAAAAACAGTTTCAGTGCAGAATCGAACCTGTTTACGCATGACCAAGACTCTAACGCTCTACCAAATGTGCCATTGGAGAACTGGTATGATTTGTAAAGCATTTACAACGTTCTTTTCTGTAAACCGCTTTGGTTTGTATTTTGCACTGTAAATTGTAGAACAAGAAGGGCAAAGCCCATACAACTCACATGCTTGACCTTGACCTTTACATGACCTTGACCTTCAGGTGACCTTCAAGGTCAAGGTCAAACAACTAAACCTAGCAATGACATCATATACTAAGAACGTCTTTACACATTTTTCCTACCAAAATACACGTGACCTTGACCCAAGGTCAAGGTCATCCAAGGTCATGCAACACAAAGCTGTTAATTCAAGACATAGGAAGCACAATGGTGCTTATTGGCACTTTCTACCATGAGATATGGTCACTTTTAGTGGTTCACTACCCCATTTTGGTCACATTTCATAAGGGTCAAAGTGACCTTGACCTTGATGATATGTGACCAAATGTGTCTTATGATGAAAGTATAACATGTGTACTACAATCTTATGAAGTTTGGAAGAGTTATCTTCCACAGTTCAGGGTCAAGGTCACTTCAAAATATGTATACAATCCAACTTTAAAGACCTCCTGTGACCTTGACCTTGAAGCAAGGTCAATCAAACTGGTATCAAAAGATAGGGATTACTTTGCCCTATATGCCATATATAGGTCAGGTATCCAATCTCAAAAACTTCAGAGAAAATTGGGAAAATGTGAAAAATGGCTGTTTTTTAGGCAACATTTATGGCCCCTGCGACCTTGACCTTGAAGCAAGGTCAAGTCACTATGTATGTTGTTGTACACCTTGTCATCCTACACCATCATGCCAAATTGGGTGTTGATAGACTTAATAGTCTCCGAGAAAAATCCAACGTTAAAGTTTTTTACAGACGCCCGGACGGACGAAAAGGGTGAGTACATAGACTCACTTTTGCTTCGCATGCGAGTCAAAAATGGGTGATAGTTCATGAAATTTGAGTGGTCTTGTACATTTTAGGATACTCAAGGTCTATTTCTGCCAAGTTTAATATTGATTCACTGCCATTAGGCCACGCATTTTGCCATTCCGTCAACTGACATTTTACTCACATGCGCTGCAAAAGTGAGTCTATGTACTCACCCGTGTCGTCCGTCCGTCCGTCCGTGCGTAAAAAACTTAAACGTTGGATTTTTCTCGGAGACTATTAAGTCTATCAATACCAAATGTGGCATAAATGATAATGGTGTATGATGACAAGGCCTCAAAAAACATACATGGTGACTTGACCTTGCTTCAAGGTCAAGGTCACAGGAGCCATAAATGTGGTCTCAAAAACAGTCATTTTTCACATTTTCCCAATTTTCTCCCACGTTATTGAGAATGGCGACCTTAGCTACAAGTGGTATATAGGTCAAAGCAAGCCCTATCTATTGATACCAGTTCGGTTGACCTTGCTTCAAGGTCAAGGTCACAGGAGCTCTTCAAAGTTGGATTGTATACATATTTTGAAGTGACCTTGACCCTGAACTATGGAAGATAACTGTTTCAAGTTTAAAAATTGTGTGGGGCACATGTTATGCTTTCATCATGAGACACATTTGGTCACATATCAAGGTCAAGGTCACTTTGACCCTTATGAAATGTGACCAAAATGGGGTAGTGAACCAGTAAAAGTGACCATATCTCATGGTAGAAAGTGCCAATAAGCACCATTGTGCTTCCTATGTCTTGCATTAACAGCTTTGTGTTGCATGACCTTCACCTTGAGTCAAGGTCACATGTATTTTGGTAGGAAAAATGTGTAAAGCATTTCTTAGTGTATGACGTCATTGGTAGGTTTAGTTGTTTGACCTTGACATTGAAGGTCATCTGAAGGTCAAATAAAGGTCAAGGTCAAGCATGTGAGTCGTATGGGCTTTGCCCTTCTTGTTTCTCATGCATCTGACTCACCTGTTTTGAGTTAGAGTAACATTAGAAATGTTACAATTTTCAGATAAAGCATCCATTTTTTTGTACAGAACCTCAATTGTCCTCATTGTAGTAATGAGCTTATGTATTCCATATCAAACAATACCCAAGTATTCATCTCCATCGGTGCCAAGGAAATGAACTTGAGAGGGGCAACTTGAAGCTGGCCTACCTCTGTATATGTTGGAGTATTGCTGTTGTTGCTGCTGTTTGTTTTTCTGTGTTGCTGCTGTTTGACTTTCTGTGTTGCTGCTGTTCATCTTTCTGTGTTGCTGCTGTTTGTCTTTCTGTGTTGCTGCTGTTTGTCTTTCTGTGTTGCTGCTGTTTGTCTCTCTGTGTTGCTGCTGTTTGTCTCTCTGTGTTGCTGCTGTTTGTCTCTCTGTGTTACTGCTGTTTGTCTCTCTGTGTTGCTACTGTTTGTCTTTCTGTGTTGCTGCTGTTTGTCTTTCTATATGGCTGCTGTTTGTCTCTCTGTGTTGCTGCTGTTTGTCTCTCTGTGTTACTGCTGTTTGTCTCTCTGTGTTGCTGCTCAAGTCGCTTTCGCTGCTGCGGCTGCTGATATTGTTTACATTACTGTTCTTATTGTCGTCCTTTTCTTTGCTTTTGTTTTGCCTTTATTGGTGATGGTGTGGTGATGACCCATGAGTAAAACAGGGTAGCAGTGAGGGCAGCAATGGTACGCTGAAGTGCAGGTCACTCTTGTATGTGGCTGTGAGCCAGCATCAGGCTGTAATACTCCCCAGGGAGTGGAGTTGGTGCTGGTACCTGACCGTGCATCTTATCTGTCTGTCTCTGTGTTTGACATCGGGGGCCAGTGAAGGATTGATCAAGCAGCCCAGAGATCAGGAGGTAAAGTGTAAAGCAGCTGGAGTCCCATGACATGGGTGATAAGTTGTCATATGAAACCACACTTTGACTTTTCACCTTTGATGTTGTCTTGACTGTTGCTTAGCCTACCTAGTTGGCGCATAATTTCTCCCGAACCAGCTGAGGCGATCGAGGCGGGCCACAAGGCAACAGCCAATCATCAATTGGCAAGGTGTATGTCAGAGAGAACATAACTGCAGCCTGGCGCAAGTCAGTGGAGAAGTTTGCTGTTAGACAAAATAACTGATGATACAGACATTACAGCAGTTTGCACTCAATAGGACATACTTCGGTGTGAATGGCATGGGAACTTTTTCCAAGAAAAGAAAGTAACACCGGGTCAATTGTAGACAGTTTTTATTTTAAAAAATTGTGCCTCGATTCACTCCAGATCAATTCAAGGGACATAAATTTGAGAGCGGACATGCACAGTGTATTGTTGCTCTTTCATGTATGCAATGACAATATTTTTAATAGTGTTTGTCCAAAAATAACCTGTTTACATACTCCTCAAAATATACAACTGATCACTTGAAAAGCAAATACTTCAGTGTAAAGACACTTTTCCATTCTCGGACAATAAGAAGCATATTTGTCGCAAGATTGCGCAAGGGAAGAGAAAGGAAGAATAAAGAAATCATAAGCTGTTCAATTGTCTTTGACTGGTATGTTAGGGACGGACGCTGGGCGTTATTTTTAGTAACTAAGGTCAGAGGGCATGGCTTGTTACTACCCGTCTGGAGGGCGGGGGGGTGGATTTTCACCGTCGAACAGGGGGTGTGATAGAATGTTCTTTCCGTAGGTCACGGAGGTGAGTTCCGTGGACTTTGCTCCCCACGTGTTGGTCTGCATGCTTTATGACTCACGTGATATGGGTATCGAATGATCTCATTGGCTAATGAGATCGGGGACGCTGACCGTTGAGCGTTTTGGCGCCTTCAGAATTCACTTCACCGCTTGCTGTCTGAGCAAGTAGACGCGTTGCAGTGCGCTCCGCCATAGACTCGCGAGAGGGCATGCCGCCTTGCGCGAGTGCTATCACCTAGTCCTGTGTGCTCCACAGGAGGGTGGCAACCGTCGTTGTCAGGAGTCTGTATGAGGTATGTGCGGTTTGGGTCGTAAATTAATTGGGATTAATTGGGACTGGAAACGCCACGAAGTGGGACCGTTGAATGGGAGTTGGGCAGGAAAAAACCTATCTCTTGTTTTGCCATCGAGTTATCCTGTGAAAGGGTGTGGGAAAAAGGGAAGTACGCCACTCAGAAATAACGGGGGGTAAAACTAAGTGGGTTTCTTTGAATAACGCCATGTTAGGGCGTGTTTTTCATCATTCTCGATTCTGGGCCGTGCGGCCGAATGAATGATGTGTGAGAGGAGGCCGTTTGTGTTAGCCGTGTGTGACACATTGCCTTTTGCTCTTCCAGACTCAGCTGTCACGTAGACTCTACCGTCACGTTGACTCTGCTGTCACGTTGACTCTGCCGTCACTTTGACTCTACTGTCATTTTGACTTCACTTAGAGGGCCTAAGGGGCTTATTCTCTGTTAGTTTTAATTCCATGATTATCACGTCTATGAGAGTGATAGGAATTAAGAGAGGGATCTGTAGTCGGTACTATCCTTCTGTCGTATCTATACCGCTCTTCTGGGAAGCAAACGGGTGTAGGATACTAGGTGTGGGACTTACGTGCTATGTGTCGCTGAGCAGAAGCTGTCTTGTCAGGACTCATGAGTCAACGTAAAGATGCTAAGTGGAGCAGTCTGTAATTCACTAACGTGCCCTGTTAGGAGAATCTGTCCTCACCTATACGCGTATGCTCTGACGCGTAACACGCTGGGCGTGTGATTGCGGTAGGCACGCGCCTATGACCGCATAGTAGAGGTTAGGAATGTTGGGAGGGGTCAAGGTCATTCGATAGACGCTCTGCCCATGGAGCCATTTCCTCTCTCTCTCTTGTAATGCACCGTGTAGTGCAATAGTGTGACTCGCTTTAGAGTGGTCACAGGTCTAGTGAGCTAAGCTTTTGTCAGGGTTGGGGTAGGCAGGTCATCCCTGGACCAGATTGCTGCTACCGCCATCGCCAGACATCGGACGCTCGTCTACTGGGGAGATCCTCGGGTCACCGGAGTGACCCGACCTACTTTGGGACCGCCTGCTGGGAGGAGCCCGGGTGCCTGGAGCCACCTACCGAGGGGGTGAGAGGACAGTTCTCATCCGGACTACCAGAGACTTTACTGAGACCAGGGAGGCCTGAGGTTGGAACCTCATGCGCTCCAATCACTGAGGATACAGGGGTCGGCTGAATCGGATTATGTGTGTACTTTCTTGTGGAAGGAAGGGACGACTTTGGTAAGCATTGGCTTTTATAAATCTTTACCCGTCGGGGGTGACAGCCGGACTCGTGAGGAACTGTGATCCTAGTGTTGTTAAAGTGCCAGTTAGTAAGTGGTTGTCAAACCAATCTGGAGAGTTCAGAGACGCTATCCGAGTAAGCCTGAGCGGAGGGTTTTCAGAGACGCTATCCATGCCCTGCTGCAAGAAGGCACGATTGGAACTTTGAGCCACTGTACGTTTGAACTAATTCTTTGTCAGGAGAATTGAGTTTTACTGGTTGTCACTTTGTCTTCTCTCTGCCGCTACCGTGTTAGCGGAGCGAGAACGCCTTTCCCTTCACTGTGAGAGTGAACCCATTCATAAGCAAGACAGCGTGCTGTTATTGTATGCTAATTATGGCTCGGAGCCTAGGTCAACCTCAGCGGCTGCTGTGATTGGCCGGGCCCGATCCGCTTCTAAGAAGCCGGTGAAACTCCGCCCGCCTGGGGCGAGGAAGTGTTTACATTGGGCTCGTGCGAAGTCCGGAGTGTGTTATTGTTTTGGGGGTGGCCATTTTGGGGTTGGGCTTTTCTTTTGACTTTTATTATTGATTAAACTTGTCATTGAATTGAATTCGCTCCTCAGTCGTCTATTTTTGTTGTTGTTTTCCCCTTTTTCACATTATTTATGGTTGCAGAAACATGGTGGCTGGGTTTTGGATGAAAACCTAGTGGCTAGTAGTCTATGATAGTCTAGGTGATAAAGATTATTCATACACACACCACACTCACCCTGTCACAATATTACAGACACTGCTGTGTGTGAACAGCAACCCAATTGGCAAGGTCCCCGCCATTATGGGTCACCCGGCTAGACACGGCTAAGTACCTCTGAAGCTTCCTCAGCAAAGCTTGTGCTTCCTTGTGAAGGAAATGCAATGGGAAATGCACTTGACTTTCGTTTCTTGCAAGGTCCTTGCAAGGTACTGGAGTAAGCAATGCATCCATGGCCTTACTATAGCCCACAAAGGCTAATAAGCAGTAAAACTCATTCATTCATTCTTTTTTTCTTTCTTTCTTATTTGTCTTCATGAATGTTTTTGTCAAACTCCCTTCCAAATTCTTCGTGCTTTATTACAGAAGCTGCCTCGGAGCATTGCTGAAGCTGTTGCTTATGATCAGTCTGCATCTGATATGTCTAAGGCAGCAATGGAGACTGCTGGCGAAGGAGCAACCATGGAATCCGATGACAGCCTCCCAGGTAGCGACGCCAGCAAGCAAGATGAGGACAGTGGGGAGGTACAGGCTGATGTTTAAGATGAGTCCAGTCTGTACAAGCCTGATGAAAGAGTGCATGTGGTGTTGGATGAAATCATTGCCCATGATTACCCCAGGAACTTGGACAATGATTACGCAGGGCTGAAGGAAAGACGGGACAGGGATGAGGTTGACTCACACGGGTCTAGCGAGTTTGGCATGCCTGAGAGTGTCAGTGATGCAGATGAGAGCAAGGCAATGTCGGAGTCGACAGGGGAGGAAAGTGAGAGTGGAGATGGGCATGTGAGTCTGGATGAGAACAGCTGCATGTGAGAAGACAAGTTCGGACATGAAAGTTGCTTTCATCTAAGATCTTACTTACAGGGGAATGTCCATCTTTTTATTTTATGACATTTCTTTTGTAATGTGTGGCCATCTGACTACTTGATCATGGTTGATCAAATGAGGTTTCATTTTTCAGCTTTGTTTGGATTTTGGGGGTGTTTTCTCTCTCCAAAGATCAGCTAGATGTGCCAATGATTCATGTGATGCATATTTTTAATTTGAAATGAGTCCCAGTCACACTCCTCAATTGACCGCCTGGTGATTTCATGACCTTTTTAAAGGTGTGGTTTTGCAGAACAATATTTTTTTTCCCTTCCCTTTTTTAAAGCAGTACCATTTAGTTTACATGATGCAAGTTTTTACTTAGGAACAAGTCCATGTTTCACTCGTCAACTGGCTGTCTCATGATTTCTCCAGTGCTTCAGATTGTTGGCGCGCCTGCGCCATTGGCGCATATTTTATCAGAATGGCGCGTTACTTTCAATGTGTATGCGCCAGCCGGGCGCGTCATAAAAATTGCCAACTTGTATCGATCCTCGGTCCGTCTGTACCTCTAAGCCACACCAAGCACATGTGGCCACACCTGGGAGTACCAAAACCGACGCCAAACCAATGAACAGGCCTCAAACGTCGACAACGTCAAGTCAAACTGCTGCTTTGCCTAGCATCGATGCATCGCTCTGTGTAATTGGCTAGCAGCCAGCAAACAACCAATCAGCGAACATCTATCAGTTTACCTTGCACAGACTCTTACACGTGTGCGGAATCAAGATGCCACCGAAGAAAAGGCTTAGAAAAGAAACTGAAGAAAACCAACGTCAGTTGACGTTGTCTTCAATGTTTTGCAAGAATAAAGCAAGCGGTAACTGTTGAGTTTGTATCTCTTACTAGCTCCTTCCAAAGCTGATGTCCATGTGGAGCAGTGCAAGTCTGATTTTGTCAACACCTGAGTGCACTGAAACAGGACTTTGATCTCGAAGAAAAGACCTACAAGCAGTGTAAAATCACCGTTCTGGTTCAGAAAGTCTCCTCTACTCTGCTGCCCTCATTTGTAGAAGAAGTCCTCTCCAATCTGGATAAGAGATTTCCTGATGCGGAGCTGCTCCAGGCATTCAACGTTCTAGCTATGAGGCCGATTTCATTTGTTGACAAGATAAAGCTGGATGACTGGGGCATGGAACAAATGGAGAAACTTCTTCAACCGTTTGCTGACGAGAAGACCCACTCCTGGGTCTGCGAGGGCCAGAACTGCTCACTGAAAACTGCTCAGCCGTTCATCAACAGAGACGAGACTTGGCAAGAATGGAGGCTGCTCAAGAGAACAGTTCTCAGTGAACACTTTCCCAGAGATGATTTCGTCACCCTTTGGCAGATGATCGCCAAATTCTACCTTGCAGCTGATGAATTTCCAAATTTAAAGAAGCTGACAGCTGTGGCCCTGACACTGCCCATCCACACAGCAGACTGTGAAAGATCGTTCTCTGTGCAAAATTACGTCCAAACACAGAGGGGGAGAGCATGCACTCTCTAGCACACACTGTGACCAGCTGATGAGGGTGTGCATTGATGGACCTATCTTCCAGGACATGCCCTTTAACCGTGCAGTGCAGGTGTGGGCGGAAAGTCGCAACCGCTACCTGTTCAAGAAGAACTAGGGCACGAGACTGTCCTAGGACCTATTGATGGAGTTATTCAGAAGGAAATACTGTGGACTGTTGTGTATTTGTGTGTGTAATTTGCTGGATGGCAAAAAACAAGTTGAGACTAAACTCTTTGGACTCGCTGCAACATTTTTGTGGTGTGTATGTGTGTAGAGGAGTGATTTTGTGTTGTGTTTGACTGGTTGAAGCAGATCTCTGTTAGATTTCATTGTGTTAGGCCCTAAAACCAAGTTTGTTTAAACAAAACATCATGCTACCAAGAAAGAATAGAGTGGGTTTTGAGTGATCATGACTCTGTGTCCACAGAACGAAATGTTAAAAGAGACAATAAAACAACTGAAAGACACACAGCTTGACATGTGTTTGTTTATTTTTTATTTTTTGCTTTTTTAATTATTCATTTGTGTGTGTGTGTGTGGGGGGGGGGGGGGGGGGGGGGGCTGTAGGGGTGTCATGTGTGCGGTGGAGGGTCATTCTGTTTGAAGTGAAGGTTTGCTTGTTAATGACCCATGTTTTTCAAAATTGACCCATTATTTTGCCTGGCCATGGGCCATTGGGCCCATGAAGTCTGAAAACAATCTGAAGCACTGTTTCTCAACTTTTTTTCTTCTTTTTTTGTATGGAGTTTCGCATGATAGGATTTTTTCCCCCCCATAAGATTCACTTGCAGTAGCAGTTACATTGAGTGACGTGAAATCAGAATGTTTTTGATTTTGAAATGAGTGAATGTCATGCCAGACAAGTAGCCATCTGACCATTGTAATTGTATTGGAGACTTTGATGGTGTGAAATTTCTCTGTACAGGAATATCGTCCTTTTCTTTGTTGCATCTAGTTACAATGGCAATGACGATTTCTTGTGTGACACGATGCAATACTTTACTGCCTTTAGTCCATAATGCCACAAAGGATGGTTGACTTGTCTAATACTTTATTGACATGTTGTATGAGGTTTCACTTTGCAATTTTTTTTATCTCTCTCTCAGACCTGCCAACCCACCATCATGCCAAAGAGTAGCATCCAGAGCTATTTGGAGTAGCATTGAAGAAATAGGCGTGGCGGAGGTTTGGGGGGGGGGGGGGGGGGGGGGAAGGCGGCGCGATAAGCTGAACCGGCGGCGTGAAAGCGGGGGGGGGGGGGAAGATATAAGGCTGTGAGCTGTGAAGGCGGCGCCGGCTGCGTGAAAGCGGGGGGGGGGGGGGGGGGGGGGGGGGGGATTGTCCATCACGGTCAAAAGTTCAAGCACGCGGGAAAAGCGTAGTTTTTACGGGCAAGCGTAGCAGTGTAGCCAGCATGTCGAAAGCGTAGCGTGCTACGCCTAAAGCGTAGCATTTGGCAGGTCTGCTCTCTCCATATGATCAGTAGCAAAGGCTAGTACAATGGCTTGTGTGACATGATGCATGTTGGTTTGGGTTGTGTGTGGGTTGGGTTTTTTTTGTTTTTGTTTCGTTTGGTGGTTTTGTTGGGGGTTTTTTTTTTTTGGGGGGGGGGGGGGGGGGGGGGGGGGGGCGGGGTGTTCGTGTTCTATGAAGTGGTTTTGTTGTTGTTTTTTTTTTTAATGACTGTTACACTGGAAACTGGTTATTTGATAATTTTTTTGACAATTTGGTTGTATGAGGTTTCACTCTGGATAATTTTTCTTTGTTTCCTTTTGTATGATTCAGCTGCTTTGGCAACTACACAAGGTTGTGTGACAAGATGCATCCATCTTATGTTTGAATGAGAAAAAGTCATATAGGACCTCTAGCTATCAAATTTTTACAGGAGGGTTGTTTTTTGCGGGGGTATTTTAAGTGTTAAAGGTGCTGCATTACAGATATAATGATAACTTTTTTTATGGATTTTTGTTTTTGTTTATCACTAGATACAATTGCAAAGTCATAGTAATGCATGATGGGCAAGTTTTCCAGTTTGAAATGAGTAAAGATCATGTTGAACTACTAGTTATCAGATCATTTTGTAACAGGGTTGTTTTGTTGTGTTTTTTTAACACTGTTAGGTTTCACATTACAGGGATGATGATTTTATGTCATGCTTCTATTTTTATTTTTCATTAGCTACAGTTGCAGAGGCAACTACACCATGATGCATGAAGCAAGTGTTGTGGTTGGAAATGAGTAAACTCACACTGGACTTAACCCTTTTCTGACGGGCTACATGTATACATGTAACAGCTGAACTGCACCCACGGCCCGGCTACACGTTTACATGTAATGGTAGTGGCAGTTCGTTTTGTGTATCTCATCCAAACTTTCGATCGACACAGAATGTCCACAGAGTTATTTCCCTTAGTTTATATAAGCGTGTTTGCGTGAACGCTGTCTGATCGAAGAAATGTTGGATTTTTTTGCTAAAAATGTCGTTTCGAGGTCAAAGTTCCACTGCTCCGCCATTAGAGGAGATTCGAATGGATGCCGACAGCGAAAGTGACTCGGATTCAGATGATTTATTGTCTAGAAATGTGCCTGATTCGAGTGAATCTGAAGAGGATAATGCAAGGCCAAGCTCGTCGACTTCGACTCGTTCGAGTTTGGGAAGCATCCGCCGTTCAACTCGAATTTTGCGTGCAAGAAGACGGAGTTCGAGTCAAAGTGGGCGTGGCGATCGAGCGCGACAGACTCCACAAGACGAAGATGAGGGGTGGGTCGAAGTGGAATACGGTGAAATGACGGACGTTCCAGCATTCACTGGTGTACCTGGTTTGAAGGTGAATCTCCCTGAGGAGAAATCTCCGAAAACTTTCTTTGAACTTTTTATCGGTGCAACAGTGATTGAACTTTTTGTGACAGAGACTAATCGCTATGCGCAGCAGGTGGCACAAGTGCATCCCAATTACTATTACCTGAGGGGATGGAGGAATACCACCGCTGCTGAAATGAAGCGATTCATTGGCCTCCTCCTGACCATGGGAATTATCTCGAAGCCAGAGATTCGTCACTTCTGGACAACAAACCCCATTATTGAGACACCGTTCTTTGGCAAGGTAATTTTGCAGCTGTTTTTGTTTACTCTCTCTCTCTCTCTCCCTCCCTCCCTCCCTGCTCTCCCCTCTATTCCCACCCTATCACTTTCTTATTTGTGATATATATCAAAATGATGCACTCAATGTATAACAAGAAGGGCAAAGCCCATACGACTCACATGCTTGACCTTGACCTTTATATGACCTTGACCTTTATATGACCTTGACCTTCAGATGACCTTCAAGGTCAAGGTCAAACAACTAAACCTACGAATGACATCATACACTAAGAAATGCTTTACACATTTTCCTACCAAAATACATGTGACCTTGACCCAAGGTCAACCAAGACAAAGCTGTTAATTCAAGACATAGGAAGCAAAATGGTGCTTATTGGCACTTTCTACCATGAGATATAGTCACTTTTAGTGGTTCACTACCCCATTTTGGTCACATTTTATAAGGGTCAAAGTGACCTTGACCTTGATGATATGTGAACAAATGTGTCTCATGATGAAAGTATAACATGTGCCCCACATAATTATTAAGTTTGAAACAGTTATCTTCCATAGTTCAGGGTCAAGGTCACTTCAAAATATGTATACAATCCAACTTTGAAGAGCTCCTGTGACCTTGACCTTGAAGCAAGGTCAACCAAACTGGTATCAAAAGATAGGGCTTGCTTTGACCTATATACCACTTGTAGCTAAGGTCGCCATTCTCAATAACGTGGGAGAAAATTGGGAAAATGTGAAAAATGACTGTTTTTGAGACAACATTTATGGCTCCTGTGACCTTGACCTTGAAGCAAGGTCAAGTCACTATGTATGTTTTTTGAGGCTTTGTCATCATACACCATCATGCCACATTTGGTGTTGATAGACTTAATAGTCTCCGAGAAAAATCCAACGTTTAAGTTTTTTACGCCCGGACGGACGGACGGACGGACGGACGACACGGCTCAGTACATAGACTCACTTTTGCTTCGCATGTGAGTCAAAAATCATGATATGGATATATACATGTTTTCCTTGAGCCTAATTTTTGTCAGTGATCTTTACTTTCTTTATGTTATGCTCAATGTTCAGGAAGATATAAATTCATTTGGTTTGACTGATTTTTGTCAACAACTATCCTTCCATTCTGTCAATTTATTTTGTGTCATTTGTTTATTTGAACATTCCATTTTTATTTCAGGTCATGAGTCGGGATAGGTTCCTGGCACTCCTGGCATTCTGGCATCTGTCAGACAACAGTCAAGCACCTCCTACAGGCAGCCCTGACCATGACAAGATCTTCAAGATCAGAAAGCTCTTCAACCACCTGAGTGAGAAGTTTCGTGAGTGCTACTATCCTGAGCAGAATCTTTCTGTGGATGAGAGCATAATGCCATGGCGGGGGAGAGTGTCATTCCGGCAATTCATACCTTCCAAGCCCATACGGTATGGAATAAAGCTGTACTGTTGTTGCGAGTCATCCAGTGGGTACATCTGTAGCATGAAGTTGTACACTGGGAAGGAAGGAGGAACTGTTGAACATGGTCATGGTCCCAATGTGGTCAGGTTCGTCACGCAGGACTTCATGGGAAAGGGCCATACCATCTACATGGACTCCTTCTTCTCCTGTGTGGCCCTCTTCCAGTCTCTGCTTACTGATGGCACCACTGCCTGTGGAACTGTGCTCAAGCATAGGAGGGGCAACCCCCCTTCACATTGAGGCTTGCCAAGGGGGAATTGACTGTGCGGCAGAAGGGAGAGATTCTTGCCATGAGGTTCCGTGACAGGAAGGACTGCATGCTGCTGAGCACCATCCACAATGCTGCCCCAGTCAGAACTGGGAAAGTGAAGAAAAACAGAGATGGCACACAAACACCAGTACAGAAGCCAGCCATGGTGCACAATTACAACCAGAACATGGGTGGTGTTGATGCTCTAGACCAAGCCCTCAGCTACTACTCTTTCAACAGAAAGACAATGAAGTGGTGGAAGAGGGCTGCCACCCACTTGATCCACATTGCCAAGGTGCAGAGTCATATCCTTTTCAAGAAACAGGGAGGGAAAATGACTCAAGTAGAGTTCACTCTGCAGCTGATTGCTGAACTTGTGGAAGAGGAGCAGGTGGAAGTTTTGCAGGAGCCTAGACCTTCCACTTCAGCAGCCGAGGAACCCCTGCCACCTGCTGAACCTGTGCAGCCTTCTGCAATGGATCCAGGAGAGCCAACTCCTGGTCCATCGCATGGAGAGCCACCCCAAAAGAAGCAGAGGAGAGCCATGCCCTTGGATTTTCAGCGTCTCCAGTTCCCCCAGTTTGGCCACTATCTAGAGGAGATTCCACCAACGGGAAAAACGCCAAACCCTTCCAAGAATTGTGTGTGTTGCACACTCTTTTTAGGGAGGAGGAAGCAGTACATCCACAGGAAGACCACACGCTACCAGTGTCTAGTGTGCAAAGTTGCATTGTGTGTCACACCATGTCATATGGTGTTCCACTCCGTGAGAGACTATAAGAGAGAGATGAGGAGACTTCGTCAAGATGTGGCCAGTCTAGAGGAAAGTGATGATTCCAACTAGTGACTGATGCCAAACATGATGGAGGTAGGAGCTTTCCTAACCCAAAGTTGTGCTGTTGACGCAGCTGACACCTGTTTTTATTGCTGATGCTCACTCTTTTTTCTTTTACCTTTTTGAGTGTTTCATTACACATTTGCTTTTTGCATGCTGGTTACAGTGTAATGTATGTTTATGGTAATGAGCAATGGAAAGAGTAACCCTTATTCTAGTAGTCCTGAAAAATTCATGATGATTCATGGAGAAACATAATGATAGTGAGAACTTTTTTGACCCATCCCCCATATTTAGGCAATTGACATGGTGACCAGCCATTTAGGGGTCATAGTTTCATTTGAATGTTGTGCCCTATTTGACTGATTCTACCCAATGTTTTGCTTGCTGCATGCTGCTGATATGTTGCTGAGGTGCTAGGCACCCAGAAAATGTTAGTTTCTCAAGGGAGTTTTGAGGTTTTTAACTTTGAATGACTTTTTTCACATTTGTTGACCTAATTATTTCCCTTTCCAATATATCCACCATATGGATACCATGGCAGTTGAGCCAAACTTATCATCAATGGAAAGAGGAACCATTATTCTAGTAGTCCTAAAAGTTTCATGATGATTCATGGAGAAACATAATGATAGTGAGAACTTTTTTGACCCACCCCATAGTTGGGCAGTTGAAACAGTAACCAGCCATTTAGGGGTCATAGTTTCATTTGAATGTTGTGCCCTATTTGACTGTTTCATACCCAATGTTTTGCTTGCTGCATGCTGCTGATATGTTGCTAAGGTGCTAGGCACCCAGAAAATGTTAGTTTCTCAAGGGAGTTTTGAGGTTTTTAACTTTGAATGACCTTTTTCACATTTTTTGACCTAATTATTTCCCTTTCCAATATGGCCACCATATGGTTACCATGGCAATTGAGCCAAACTTATCATCAATGGAAAGAGGAACCATTATTCTAGTAGTCCTGAAAGTTTCATGATGATTCATGGAGAAACATAATGACAGTGAGAACTTTTTTGACCCACTCCATAGTTGGGCAGTTGACATGGTGACCAGCCGTATAGGGGGTCATGGTTTCATTTGAATTTTGTGCCCTATTTGACGGTTTCATACCCAATGTTTTGCTTGCTGCATGCTGCTGATATGTTGCTGAGGTGCTAGGCACTCAGAAAATGTTAGTTTCTCAAGGGAGTTTTGAGGTTTTTAACTTTGAATGACCTTTTTCACATTTTTGACCTAATTATTTCCCTTTCCAATATGGCCACCATATGGTTACCATGGCAATATAGCCAAACTTATCATCAATGGAAAGAGGAACCATTATTCTAGTAGTCCTGAAAGTTTCATGATGATTCATGGAGAAACATAATGATAGTGAGAACTTTTTTGACCCACCCCCATATTTGGGCAGTTGACATGGTGACCAGCCGTTTAGGGGGTCATGGTTTCATTTGAATTTTGTGCCCTATTTGACTGTTTCATACCCAATGTTTTGCTTGCTGCATGCTGCTGATATGTTGCTAAGGTGCTAGGCACTCAGAAAATGTTAGTTTCTCAAGGGAGTTTTGAGGTTTTTAACTTTGAATGACCTTTTTCACATTTTTTGACCTAATTATTTCCCTTTCCAATATGGCCACCATATGGTTACCATGGCAATTGAGCCAAACTTATCATCAATGGAAAGAGGAACCACTATTCTAGTAGTCCTGAAAGTTTCATGAAGATTCATGAAGAAACTTTGATACAATAAAAGTTTTTGTAAAACCACTCCAATTCTTGCTTTTTCTTTGTGGCAACCTCAGGCAGCAGGAGGTGTTTTGAGTATGGCAACGTCAGTCAGAAAAGGGTTAACCAGTGTTTCCCTTTTTCAAGCAGAGCTATGAGAGAAACAGGAATTATGAGTGAGTGTTTCCTCGCTGTTATTGCCTGTCGTGGAGCTGTAAACTACCACACAGTATTCACACTTTCCGTCCTGATATGTCTTGAGGCTGGCAGTGCCTTCAGTCTCCATTCCTGTGCCCATCTGTACAGTTCTTGTTCATAGTGATCGTCTTCCATTCATATCATATCACTGTGAGTTTGAGAAATGCTGAAGATGTCACCATCTTTTTTTAGTTATGTCAAAAATGTAGAGATGTCATGTCTGGTTCATTTCTAAATGCATTTTGTTCATTTGGTACTTAATCCTTCACATAGTATCTCTGCACCATGTACAATAACCTTGGCAAGATCACTTGATCAAGTGTCATGGCCTTACCACTTCAGCTTTCATTTTTTGACTCACATGCAAAGCAAAAGTGAGTCTATGTACTCACCCGTGTCGTCCGTCCGGGCGTCCTGTCGTCCGTAAAAAAAACCTTTAACGTTGGATTTTTCTCAGAGACTATTAAGTCTATCAACACCCAATTTGGCATGATGGTGTATGATGACAAGGCATCAAAAAACATACATAATGACGACCTTGCTTCAAGGTCAAGGTCGCAGGGGCCGTAAATGTCTAAAAAACAGCCATTTTTCACATCCTCTCAGCATGTGAGTCGTGTGGGCTTTGCCCTTCTTGTTGAGTTTATGACCTAAATAAATCACTTTCTTTTCAAACCTTGATTCAGAAAATTTGAAACATTCAATCGGTCCTAACTTCCAGTAAGTGTGCAAAATGTCAAGGAAATCCGTCCAGCAGTTTTTGAGATATCAGCCGTTAAGTTGGGACTGACAGACAGACAGACATACAGATAAAATTACGTCACGTTATTCGACGTTAAATGATCACGTCACACATTTTGCATTTCGCCATTCCGTCAATTGACATTTTAGGGGGGTGTTTTCGAGTTTATGACCTTAACAAGAAGGGCAAAGCCCATACGACTCACATGCTTGACCTTGACCTTTATATGACCTTGGCCTTCAGGTGACCTTCAAGGTCAAGGTTAAACAACTAAACCTACCAATGACATCATACACAAAGAAATGCTTTACACATTTTCCCTACCAAAATACATGTGACCTTGACCCAAGGTCAAGGTCATCCAAGGTCATGCAACACAAAGCTGTTAATTCAAGACATAGGAAGCACAATGGTGCTTATTGGCACTTTCTACCATGAGATATAGTCACTTTTAGTGGTTCACTACCCCATTTTGGTCACATTTCATAAGGGTCAAAGTGACCTTGACCTTGATGATATGTGAACAAATGTGTCTCATAATGAAAGTATAACATGTGCCCCACATAATTAATAAGTTTGAAACAGTTATCTTCCATAGTTCAGGGTCAAGGTCACTTCAAAATATGTATACAATCCAACTTTGAAGAGCTCCTGTGACCTTGACCTTGAAGCAAGGTCAACCAAACTGGTATCAAAAGATAGGGCTTGCTTTGACCTATATACCACTTGTAGCTAAGGTCGCCATTCTCAATAACGTGGGAGAAAATTGGGAAAATGTGAAAAATGACTGTTTTTGAGACCACATTTATGGCTCCTGTGACCTTGACCTTGAAGCAAGGTCAAGTCACTATGTATGTTTTTTGAGGCCTTGTCATCATACACCATCATGCCACATTTGGTGTTGATAGACTTAATAGTCTCCGAGAAAAATCCAACGTTTAAGTTTTTTACGGACGGACGACACGGCTCAGTACATAGACTCACTTTTGCTTCGCATGTGAGTCAAAAATCACTTTCTTTTCAAACCTCGATTCTGAAAATTTGATACATTCAATCGGACCTAACTTCCAGTAAGTGTGCAAAATGTCAAGGAAATCCGTTCAGTAGTTTTTGAGATATCAGCCGTTAAGTCGGGACAGACAGACAGACACACACACAGACAGGTTGTGACGAAACGACTTTTCCTCCCCCTCTCTTTATTATTGTTTTGCCTGCCAAAGCCGTAGCGTGAAGTGTATCGTCTGCCAAGGCCGGTGTAGGGCCAAAAATGACGCCCTGTTATATTGTGGTCTTGAGTGGTTAACTCTCTGGCGTCGCATCGCATCCCAGCATGCGATGTGATAACAAATGTCTTTCTGCTTTTTACTGGTCTAAGGGAGATAAATCTTGTTTGCCCGTGTTGCTAAATGAATGTGCAAGCAGATTTAGCTCCCTTTAGTTGATCTTTTACACCAATGATCAGAAATCGAAACTTTTGTGCCCATGGTGTATGTTGACAAAATGGCGATAGAGCGACAAACGGAGACGCTAGATATTGTGATTGTTCTCCAGAATCATAAGTTTTTCATGATTTGGTTTATTGCAAGCTTCCATCTGCTTGTACTTGTCTATACTAAATGTTTATAAACATTTGCATTGCTTGGATATGGAAATTTCTGTGCTTGTGTGCTTCCCATAACACAGGTAGTGAACAGGTTTTTTCCCCCCTACTTTTTCATTTTTGCGCATCTACACACTCAATTCTATGGTGTGTAATTCATAATTAGCACTTTTAGTCACTTACATCATTCTTTGCGTTAAAGAGTAAATAGAGAGCTTTCATTTGAGATATAATTTGTCTTGTTATCTTATGCCTTTGTATTTTTATTATATGTTTGAAAATGCATGAAAAACTTACGACGCCAAAGAGTTAATTTGGACTTAACTGTTTCTCCACTGGTGATATCACTTCAGCCAATCTACTGACAATATCCCAGAGGACTGACCAATGGTGGTGGCCAGTTAGAATGATCAATCAGAACTGTACTCATCAGTTAATCTATACTGCCGATCACTGATTGGTTGACAATGCGAAATCGTGACTCAAGACCATCCACTGTGCAGTGATTGGACGGGAGAGACTCAGTGATTTCCAGAAAGGTATTTAAACCTGTGTTTGGGTCACTCGGGGCGCCCGACAAGTTAATTTTTCAGAGAACAGATCCACGTAGATATGGCGCCCTGTTCGGGATGAGTGATAGGATTTTCATGGCCACGGCCATTGTTGAGCAGAGAAGTGAAGAGAAGAAGAAAAGGAATTATCCGGACTTCAGTCGGATGGACAGCGAATACAGCCCACCGCCAGCCCTACCGGACTTGTTTCGGTCCGCCCCACATGCCTGCTGAACGATGAGAAGAAAGACAGCCCACCGCCCGCTCTACAGGAATGACCTCCGTCCGACCTCCCCCATGCCAGCTAAAAGACGAGACGAGAGAAAGAAAGAACCACGAGGGACCAGTCTTCTCCATTTTGAAAACGTCCCCAAGTAAGACCGTCCTGTGATAGTAGCTTGAAGTCTACCCAAGCTGTCTCGCCTGTTAGGAAAACCGAAACGCCATATTTCGTCGTGTGAAAATCACCCTAGGCCACGTGCTTTGAATGCACTGTGTGCTTCTTCCCTTTCCCCTCACCCCTGCCCTGCCTCTGTGGCACGCGTTGAGCGTGGCGGCCGAGTCTGCACGTGAACCTCTCTGAATTTCGTCTTGAAAGATAAGTACAGTGTTTTCACCCCACCCCCCGGCTTTGGCAGAATTTATTTTCCCCTTTATATTGTCATGAATAATTGATTGTTGTGTGACACGGTGCACTTTTGTTGTTCTTTTAGTGTTAGTTTCCGCCCATGTGCTGGCTTCTATTGTTTCGCCCCACCCTTTTCCTGTTGCGATGTTCTCGCCCTCCTATTTTCCCTCCGAAAATCCTTTTCCCACCTGGGGCCGTGGTGACGTTTTTTTCTCTCTCTGACGTCATCCCTGACGGACGTCATTAAACTGACCATGGAGATGGGGTACCGGTAAGTTGGAAAAATCAATTGCTTTGTAATTTTCTTGTAGTTATTCTAGTTAATGATGAGGGACCGAGAGATTTTTGGTTTCAGCGGTGGGATAGTTCTACACTATTACTTTATTGGACTTTAGTTCTGGCAGTCTTTTGCTATGTTCAAGTGGCCATCACTACTAGCAATTTGATTATGATCAGGTGATTTGGTAACTTAGATAATACTCCTGGGAAATAGTCATGATAGGATTATTCATGGACTATGGAGTGCTTAATTGGTAGATGTTATTCCCCATGGATACTCTATCATTTGGGCTGGGTCGTCCGGAGTTGTCTAGTTCCACTGTTGAATTTTCTTTAAATGCCTTGACTATTCCATTAATTGATGCTGGCATTTATGTGTAATTTTTCCATTTTAGTTTTATGGTTATGCTACTCTGACTAATGTGTTGTCTTGGTTTATTTTAGTTTGCCATCGTGCTTTTGTATAACTGTGTTAGTATCAGATTAAATATTACATACTGAGAAAACCTATTCCTAATTGTTTCTTTTCAAACATATCGAACCCATTTTCAACATCTCCTATTTCCCATTTTCGTTTCCCCCCCCCCTCCACTCGGTACCATTACATTTTGGCGTTGTCGGCAGGATTAGGAAAATTATTATAAAAGCACGATGGCAGATGCACAGGTCAACCCCAATGTCGCCGCAGAGGAGGGGCAACCAGAGCAACCGGCCGTGGTACAGGAGCAGGGAGAAGTGGCGGAGCGCAGACCCGCAGATTCCGCACCGCCTGCCCAGGATGGAGATGACCAGAGAGCTCAATACAGGGAACGGGACCACCTACACGGGAACTGGATGCCGCAACCCCGTCTTCCACACTTCGATGGGAGCGGCCCAGTTGATGAGTTCGTGGACGAGGTGGAGAGGGTGCTCGACGCATACAACATGCGGCCAGCAATCGGGCTGGAACTGATCCTCCGCCACCTTGATGGCCAAGCGAGGCGCGAGGTGCTCGGAATGCCTGCGGCGGATCGTCGAGACCTTGCAAAGGTGACCAAACATCTCACCACGACCTTTGGGGACAGACGACACCGAGTCTTACTGCTGGAAGAGTTCAATCAGCGGCGACAACGACCCGGGGAGTCGGTCCTGGAGTTCGTACATGAGTTGCAGACACTGGCCAGGAAGCTCAACCGCTCGAAACCAGGAACAATATCAGAGCTTGACCTGCGTGACCGCTTTGCCGAGCGCCTCAGCAGCGCAGATTTACGACGGGAGCTCCGGCGTCTCCGATCGGCCAAGCCAGATGTCACCCTCAGTGCTCCTAAGGATGCTGCTCTCCAGTGGCTGCAGGATGAAGCGGAAGATGATGTGGTTCACGTCCAGAGCCAGAGTGTGACTGTCACGGAGCTTGCCCCAATTCTTCAGCGCATGGAAGAGCTGACCGAGGCAGTGAACGATTTGAGAACCAGCAGAGCTGGCAGGAGGCAAGACGGGTGTTTCCACTGCAGAGAGAGAGGCCACTTCAAACGTAACTGCCCCAAGTTGAGGGCGGGAAAATAGCCGCCTCTGTTGTGACAAGTAGCCAAACGGCGGGGGCAAGGACAACGGCTACCAGTGTGAGAGCAGACTGTCCAGTGGTAACGGCAAGCTTGGAAGGCCAGCAAGTCCAAGCTTTGATAGACACTGGCAGTGAAGTGAGTACGATAACCGAGACATTCTACAGGAAGAGACTAGCAACACTACCCCTAGCACCGGCCAACTGGTTATCCCTCAGGGCGGCCAATGGCCTAGAAATCCCCTACATCGGCTTACTCCAAGGGAGGGTGGAAGCATTCGGCGGGACATGTGAGGGCATCTTCCTGGTCGTGAAGGATGCTACCGACCCAGATCATCGACAACGGAAGGAGACTGTTCCTATTATCCTCGGCATGAACGTGCTACAATCCTTGTTAAGCCCAGAGAGAGTTGGCCTGGACGTGACAGCGACTCCGTGGCTTCCAGCGATGGTACGGGAGGTGTGCACCAGTGTCAACTCAGTCCAGGGTGTTGCAAGAGTTGTGGGGAAGGTGCGAGTACCGGCCGAAGCTATGCTGGCTGTCTGAGTCACTGGCGTGGAACGTCCCCACCTACCGAGACTATTAGCCGAACCCTGTGCATTTCCTTTACCCCCTGGCCTTATCCTCATTCCCACCCTCATGAGCTCCCAACGTGAGTCGCGCTATGTCCGTGTTGTCAACCTGACAGACGACGATATTTTCCTGCAACCCCGAACACCCATTGCCACACTCCATGCTGTCGACTCTGTCGATTCCCCTGGCTCAGTGGAAGTGGAGGTCACAATGAACGAAATAATCGTGAAAGAGGTGTCAGTAGATGATCCAGCCTTGTCTGCAGTGGAGCTGGCACAGAAGTTGGAGAACTTCAAGGGAACTGCCAGCGAGAAGCAGAGAGTGCTGGAGGTGCTGTCAAGACGCCGTGGTGCCATCGCGACTGGAGAAGATGACCTTGGGTACACTGACGTAGACTTCCACCGGCTCAGGACGACAGACGAAGTTCCTGTGAGACAAGCACATCGTCCCATTCCTGCTCGAGAGTACCAGGAGGTACGAGAACACATAAAAGAACTCCTCCGAAAGAATATCATCCAGGAATCTCACTCACCCTATGCTGCACCAATAGTGATTGTCCGGAAGAAGGATGGGTCTATACGGCTGTGTGTGGACTATCGCCATCTGAACCAGAAGACAGTCAAAGATGCTTACCCCCTTCCGCGGATTCAAGAATCACTGGACAGTCTGGTGGGCTCCAAGTTCTTCTCCACCCTTGATCTCCAAAGTGGGTACCACCAGGTAGCGATGGATCCGTCAGACCAGCATAAAACGGCCTTTACCACCCCATTCGAACTGTACGAGTACACCAGGATGCCGTTTGGTTTGAATGGAGCACCTGCGACATTCCAACGGTTGATGAACGGGGTCATGTCGGAATGGTTGTTCAACTTCTTACTCGTATACTTAGACGACCTTCTCATCTTCTCTGCCACCTTCGACGAACACTTGCAGCACCTGGACAAGGTTCTTCAGCGCATTGAGGAGACAGGACTGAAGCTGAACCTGGGAAAATGCCAATTACTACGCAAGGAGGTGAGCTTCTTGGGCCACACCATCTCAGCTCAGGGCATCGGCTGTCAGGCAGAGAAGGTGGAAGCTGTGCAGAACTGGCCGCGACCCAAGACTGTCAAGGATTTACGGTCATTTCTCGGCTTTGCTGGCTATTATCGCCGCTTTGTGAAGAACTATGCCAAGATTGCCGGCCCACTCCACACTCTTGTAAACCAAGCCTCCCCAGGAAAGAAAACGGGCAAGAAGAAAGTCTCCCTCGAGGAGAGTTGGAGTCCCGACCACCAAGTAGCATTTGAGGTCCTGAAAGACAAACTAACCAGCGCCGACGTCCTGGCGTATGCCGACTTCCAGCGGCCCTTCATCCTGGAAACCGATGCATTCTACGATGGGCTGGGAGCCATTTTGAGTCAGGAACAGCCAGATGGAACCATGAGGGTGATTGCCTTCGCCAGTCGTAGACTGCGCATGACGGAGAGGAACCAAACAAACTACAGCAGTTTTAAACTGGAGTTCCTCGCACTTAAGTGGGCGGTCACAGAAAAGTTTCGAAGCTACCTCTTGGGTGCTACATTCAAGATCTACACAGACAACAATCCTCTAGCTCACTTCCAGACATCCAACCTTGGTGCCCTGGAGCAGCGTTGGGCCGCCCAACTTCAATTTCACCATCCACTACAAACCTGGCCGAACCAACCAGGCAGACGCACTTTCCAGGCTCCCGGCATCAGACGTCCTTCCACCCCAGTCTACCCCGGTACCTGCGGAACTTGCGGAAGTTCAGCAGATGTCATGCCAACAACAGGAACTCCAGCCTCACCCCACCACCAGACCCAACCCCTGTATCAGGGGTACACCTGATGAGTTTAACCAGGTTCTCCCTTCCCACTCCCCCAGTGACCTTGCACAATTACAACAAGATGACCCCGTGGTTCGCCCCACTCTGCAGGCGTGGCCAGAGAAGTCCCCACAGACAGCAGATAAGGCAGCTATGGCTCTGAGGAAGCAGCATCAGCGACTCCGGTTGCGGGATGGTGTGCTATACCGAGAGATACAGGATCCGCAACAGGGGCTCATATCCCAGCTAGTGCTACCCTCCGTCCTCCGGCCTGATATACTTTATGGACTGCATGACAGGATGGGACATCAAGGCGTCGAGAGAACTTCTTCACTACTGAAAGAGCGTGTCTACTGGCCAGGCATGTCAGCAGACATTAAGAAGTACATAGAGAAGTGTGAGAGATGCACCATGAATCGGCGACCAATGGTCCAACCAGCTATGGGACACCTACTGGCCAGTCGACCTCTAGAAATCGTTGCCATGGACTTCACCAAGCTAGAGATGGCGTCTGATGGTAGAGACAACGTTCTTGTCATCACCGACGTATTCTCCAAGTACACCCAAGCTATCCCTACCCGGAACCAGGAGGCACAGACAGTGGCGAAAGTCCTTGTCACAGAGTGGTTCCAGCGCTATGGGGTGCCTGAGAGGATCCACAGTGACCAGGGCCGTGACTTTGAGTCGAAAGTTATTCACGAACTGTGTCAGATCTACGGTGTGAGGAAGACTCGAACTACCCCGTACCACCCTCAGGGAAACGGGCAGTGTGAGCGTTTTAATCGGACTCTCCACGACCTCCTACGCACACTGTCCATTGATCAAAAACGAAGATGGCCCCAACATCTCCAGGAAGTAGTGCAAGCCTACAACACCACCCCCCATGCTTCAACAGGTTTTTCCCCATACTTCCTTCTGTTTGGCCAAGAGCCTCGCCTACCTGTGGACGTGCTTCTCGGGCGGAAAACAACTTCAGCAGCTGGACCTATGGACTGGGTGCGTCAGCACCAGCGCCGCTTGCAGGACGCACATCGCCAGGCAGCACGGCGTCTTCAAGAGGCTGCAGAAACCAGAGCACAACGCCATCCCGCTTCAGGTAATCCCAAACTCGCGGTGGGCGATTTAGTCTACCTGAGGAACAGAGTAGTGGGAAGAAACAAGACTCAGGACAGATGGAACCCTGACATCTATGTAGTGACGGCACAGCCCAGTGACTCTGTCATACGTGCGCGCCCTCACGTTGGTGGAACAGAGCGGTGCATCCACCGGCGAGATGTGCTGCCAGTTACATCTTTGGTCCCAGACCCAACACCTGTCCCTGTAGTCAAACCTCTCTTGAGTCATGGTCTGAAGTTCCATGACAACAATGAGGAAGAGGATGAGGATTGGATCTTCATCCCTACGGATCGCCACTCCCAGCAGGTCAACAGGCCTGTAAGACTCGCTGTGCAAGCTGGCCAAAGACACCAGCCTGAGCCAGTCGTTCTGGCGCTGGACGTTCAGGTGCCACCAGCTGCTCCAGTCGCACAGATCATTGCCAGACGTTCCCTACAAGCTGAGGCCGCACCTAATCTACGTCGGTCAACCAGAGCAACTGCCGGCAAGAACTCAAACCCTGGGAACATCCCAATGAGTGCCCTGAGACGATAGTGGCAACGGGGACGTTGCAGATCAAAACCCCGGGACGAGTGTGACACGGTGCACTTTTGTTGTTCTTTTAGTGTTAGTTTCCGCCCATGTGCTGGCTTCTATTGTTTCGCCCCACCCTTTTCCTGTTGCGATGTTCTCGCCCTCCTATTTTCCCTCCGAAAATCCTTTTCCCACCTGGGGCCGTGGTGACGTTTTTTCTCTCTCTGACGTCATCCCTGACGGACGTCATTAAACTGACCATGGAGATGGGGTACCGGTAAGTTGGAAAAATCAATTGCTTTGTAATTTTCTTGTAGTTATTCTAGTTAATGATGAGGGACCGAGAGATTTTTGGTTTCAGCGGTGGGATAGTTCTACACTATTACTTTATTGGACTTTAGTTCTGGCAGTCTTTTGCTATGTTCAAGTGGCCATCACTACTAGCAATTTGATTATGATCAGGGCCCGTATTCACAACGGCGATTTATCGGCGATTTATTTTAACTCCGATTTATCTCTAAACTCAGACGATTCCAACTGCCTGTTCCGCTCTCCCTTGGCTGGAAACCAGTATATATAGCAAAGCGCAACCTAGGATCCTCTGACGAGCGTACCTTATCTAACCGATCAAGATAACGCGGGGCTAGGGGATAAATCGAGTGTTAAAAAGATAAATCGCCGTTGTGAATACGGGCCCAGGTGATTTGGTAACTTAGATAATACTCCTGGGAAATAGTCATGATAGGATTATTCATGGACTATGGAGTGCTTAATTGGTAGATGTTATTCCCCATGGATACTCTATCATTTGGGCTGGGTCGTCCGGAGTTGTCTAGTTCCACTGTTGAATTTTCTTTAAATGCCTTGACTATTCCATTAATTGATGCTGGCATTTATGTGTAATTTTTCCATTTTAGTTTTATGGTTATGCTACTCTGACTAATGTGTTGTCTTGGTTTATTTTAGTTTGCCATCGTGCTTTTGTATAACTGTGTTAGTATCAGATTAAATATTACATACTGAGAAAACCTATTCCTAATTGTTTCTTTTCAAACATATCGAACCCATTTTCAACCTCTCCTATTTCCCATTTTCGTTTCCCCCCCCTTCCACTCGGTACCATTACAGTTGTTTGCCTAACTTTGCATTGCTATGGTTTGAAGCGCTTGTCGCTGATTCCCCTTTTGAGGGTGATATTATTGAATTGATTAACAAGGGCAAAGCCCATACGACTCACATGCTTGACCTTGACCTTTATATGACCTTGACCTTCAGGTGACCTTCAAGGTCAAGGTCAAACAACTAAACCTACCAATGACATTATACACAAAGAAATGCTTTACACATTTTTCCTACCAAAATACATGTGACCTTGACCCAAGGTCAAGGTCATCCAAGGTCATGCAACACAAAGCTGTTAATTCAAGACATAGGAAGCACAATGGTGCTTATTGGCACTTTCTACCATGAGATATAGTCACTTTTAGTGGTTCACTACCCCATTTTGGTCGCATTTCATAAGGGTCAAAGTGACCTTGACCTTGATGATATGTGACCAAATGTGTCTCATGATGAAAGTATAACATGTGCCCCACATCATTATTAAGTTTGAAACAGTTATCTTCCATAGTTCAGGGTCAAGGTCACTTAAAAATATGTATACAATCCAACTTTAAAGAGCTCCTGTGACCTTGACCTTGAAGCAAGGTCAACCAAACTGGTATCAAAAGATAGGGCTTGCTTTGACCTATATACCACTTGTAGCTAAGGTCGCCATTCTCAATAACGTGGGAGAAAATTGGGAAAATGTGAAAAATGACTGTTTTTGAGACCACATTTATGGCTCCTGTGACCTTGACCTCGGACGCCCGGACAGACGGACGGACGAAACGGCTCAGTACATAGACTCACTTTTGCTTCGCATGTGAGTCAAAAAACCATTTAAATTACATCTGTGTTTCAATTCTCTTAATTCCAGACATATTACATCAGTAGTTTGATTAAGAGAATGAAGGTGCGTGAATCGTTTCTCTAAGATTCTACCCCTAGACATGAGTAACAAGCCAGAATTCATTCAAATTAAATGACTTAAATTTAAATGGGAGAACGAGCACGTCACACAGGTAAAGTCTGTAGGACCTCCAGTAAACCTGGAGGGACCAGAAGTAGTTTATATTATTGTTGACACATTTCTGATTTGATATCAACCCAACAAAGTTTCTTTATCATTAATATAAAAAGTGAGGTGTGTAGATAGTGATACTTTTTAATTTCACCTTTATTCATTTCCTCACAATTTCATCTGGGTTTTACTGACATATCTCGTATTTGAATGCTTATGTTGGCCAAAATTATCATGTACCCCAAAATTAACAGAAAGCATTCCGTGGGAACTCATAATATTTGAATCCTTTCCAAATTTCTTGTGGCCAAGCAATGCTTACAGATTTTTTTCTTGGGTAGGATAATGCTTTTGCTTGCTTGTCAAGTGCTTTTTGTCACCCTTCTTCCATATAAAAGTGTACCTTAGTAGGTGGGTAGATGACTTCGATAAAAAAAAATAATTTAAAGCTGCATTCCAGAAGTGATTTTTATTAGCCATAAATATATATGCCATATTTCTGGTAATAAATATATAGTTCATTCCATAAGCTTTCTAGTGATATATAGTTTGTATGTGTTATTTCTGCATGTGGTATGCATATTTGGTCATTTGGCACTTGATTTTTATTTGCCATAAATATATATGCCATATTTCTGGTAATAAACATATAGTTCATTCCATAAGCTTTCTAGTGATATATAGTTTGTATGTGTTATTTCTGCATGTGGTATGCATATTTGGTCATTTGGCACTTGACCCGTGAACAGGAAAAAACCGGTGACATTCGGGCACTAATAGTCTGACACCCGGAGGGTTAAACATGTCCACACCAATTAAAACTGCAAACGCGTTGTCCACTGATGGACCAAGCAGAGCATTCCGTGCCCTTTTGGAAATGCGAGTCGGCGTACCTTGGCAACAGGAACTCTCCAAGTCCATCCTTACTGCCACAGATGCACTTTCCTTGAGGCATGAACTCTGCAAGAGAAATTTCACCAGGTACAATGTGGACACCATCTGCAGACACCTGACCATCACAATGGCACAATGTAAATCCATCAGTGAAGCTACGGGGCTTACTGCAGGCAACCAGGATGATTAATAGATTTTGCACCTCAAACTTATTCCATACAATTAGTAGTTACTAAGAACCTAATAATGATCTGCAATAGAACAGCAGGTGAGTATATTTATTGGGGAGAAAAAATTAAACAGTTGTTATGGTAATCTAACCAACCATATTTTTCCCTGTCAACCCTAAACTTAAACAAGAAGGGCAAAGCCCATACGACTCACATGCTTGACCTTGACCTTTACATGACCTTGACCTTTACATGACCTGACCTTCAAGTGACCTTCAAGGTCAAACAACTAAACCTAGCAATGACATCATGCACTAAGAACTGCTTTACACATTTTCCCTACCAAATTCCATGTGACCTTGACCCAACACAAAGCTGTTAATTCAAGACATAGGAAGCACAATGATGCTTATTGGCACTTTCTACCACGAGATATGGTCACTTTTAGTGGTTCACTACCCCATTTTGGTCACATTTCATAAGTGTCAAAGTGACCTTGACCTTGATGATATTTGACCAAATGTGTCTCATGATGAAAGTATAACATGTGTACTACAATGTTATGAAGTTTGGAAGAGTTATCTTCCATAGTTCAGGGTCAAGGTCACTTCAAAATATGTATACAATCCAACTTTAAAGAGCTCCTGTGACCTTGACCTTGAAGCAAGGTCAATCAAACTGGTATCAAAAGATAGGGATTACTTTGCCCTATATACCATATAGAGGTGAGGTATCCAATCTCAAAAACTTCAGAGAAAATTGAGAAAATGTGAAAAATGGCTGTTTTTAGACAACATTTATGGCCCCTGCGACATTGACCTTGAAGCAAGGTCAAGTCACTATGTATGTTTTTTGAGGCCATGTCATCATACACCATCATGCCAAATTGGGTGTTGATAGACTTAATAGTCTCCGAGAAAAATCCAACGTTAAAATTTTTCACGGACGCCCGGACGCCCGACACGGGTGAGTACATAGACTCACTTTTGCTTCGCATGTGAGTCAAAAAACCTATTTCTTATTTTGGGGTGGGGCCCCAAACTTCAAAAACAAAGGTAAACAATGAAGTGCATGCAGTTCCATCTTCCCTGTAAGACCTCCAACAAAAACAGTTGTGGCTACAATAACCTAAATCTGCTGTATACATGACATTTTTTCTTGTTTTCCACCCATCTCATAACAGCCAGGTCAAATTCCCACCGTGGAAAAATGGGCATGCAACTGCAAGTGACATCTCTCTAGAGGCAGAGCACACTACTTGAATTCACGGAGGTCAGAGCAAGTGAAACTCACCACTTCTGCCCAACAGCTGAGATCCCAGTTGAGAAGGCAGTCCCTGCACCATCAGCACTGTGTCTGGCGCCATGGGGGGGCAGTTACTCTGCATGGAGCCGTGCCCCCACTGTAGGGCCAGCAGCAGCAGCAGAGGTGACAGAGCTGCCCAGGGAGTGATGGCTGAGCTGCGATGACATGGTCCCATACAGTGGAGGGATGATTGGACTGGACCAGACCAGAGCCCCAGGAGAGGCAGTGATGAGAGAGAGGCCATAGTGGGTGATCTTCACTGTCATCCTCCTCTCTCCACCAGGGTCTGAACAAACAGAGACACAGTTTATGCAGCTGCCCCTGCAAAGTGGTGCACCCATCACACCAACATGTCCATAGTTTCAGAGAGAAACTCAGCATCCTCGGTCAAACTGCAAAGTTCTGCACAATGATATGTCATGAAGTTACCTTGATGTCAGAATCACACAGGAAGCAAAAAACGAAACCACAACACCACAGAATAGGAACAAAAAGAGACAGTGAAATAAAAACACAACAAAAACTACCTTCACTACTGCACTAGAAGAGACACAAAGCCAATGTACAGAGATAGCTGTATATGTCCAGCACGTGACCTGAAACTGAAAGGAAATGCATTGTAAGCCAGAATGCTTCCAACACACTTTCCCAAAGATAGTGGGAGAACACAAACACAGACAGACACACAGACATAGGTACTCACTGACCCAACCAATCGAACCAACCTTTAAAACATATCTTTTTAAAAGTACGTTTCTTTCCCTGGCAGATATTCTACTCCTATATACTTTAGCAGTGGTCACTTTGACCATCACACCTACAGCATCCACTCATCACGCGCATTTCAGTCGTCCATCACAACACGACAAACTTCATCTCCAGCAGATAAGAAACTGATATACATGACTGTTTTAGCCACACTCTTCATTACATCATGTATAAAAGTATGGAATTTCAAGTAGTCATGTTTGGATTTGTATTCAATACATGCATCCATTATCTTTTTTTCCCCTCATTCAAGATAAGCGTCTTCCGAGTCACATGAAAGGTATTGTTCCTGCCTGAACATACAACTATTAGCAATCATCACTCTACATTATTTTGGTATTACCCTTTAAATTAAGACTGAGTAAATGAATGAATGAATGAATGAATGAATGAATGAATGAATAGGGCTTAATGGCCTATCTGCCTGAAAAGCTATTGAAGGCCAAATTAAGACAGAAAATTATCAATGGTTAGATAGGGCAATCTCATAACGAGCATTATATACTTCTCAGAAGTGAGGAGTTCCCTCAAGCAGTCAATTCAGGAGATCTGCACCAGCATTCAGCAGGCCTGCAGTCCACTTTGCCACACTGCAGTTAGCTTTCAACAGGGAAGAGGGGAGTAAAGAGTGGGGGAGTGAAGCGGGCTGAGAATATGAGAGAGAGAGTGAGAGAGAGAGAGAGAGAGAGAGAGAGAGAGAGAGAGAGAGAGATGAGAGAAAGAGACAGAGAGAGAGAGAGAGAGAGAGAGAGAGAGAGAGAGAGAGAGAGAGAGAGAGACAAAGAGACAGAGACAGACAGAGCCATAAGACAATGGCTGGAACATGCCCATTTTGTGCATGATCAATCTTTCCAGCAAATATAGTTGTGTTTATGATGAGGAGAGACAACTCGGGATGACAGAGCTGTATCCATTATGTGTGTAGGCTGAGGGGTCGGCAGCTGAGTAAGGCACCAACTCACAATGGAAGAAAGGCACCCATTTCTCGCATACATTACCATCTCTGACATTCATTCAAGGTTACAAATAGGAATCAAGGAAACAAGGAACTCCCCCAGAAGAGTACCGCCAACCGTCTTCGAGAGACAACGGTCAGTCAATAAACATTTCCCTTCCCAACCCAATGCTCTCGAGAGGCAACTTTGCCCAGTCATAATTTCACGCGTCCATCAGTTGGTTGGTTTTCAGTTGCCATGAGGCTTAACATGTGTATTTGTGTATTGAAATTTCTGCGGTTACACATAGGAAAGGCATAGTTTATCTACTCTCTCCTGCTGTGCATGAAATAAGAGACTGTCGTGACAACCCCAGGGTTAAGTTGCTCTGACACATTGGCTGTGTGGCCGATGAAATAGTGGTTGGGGTCTGGGCTACGTAGCCATGGTGAAATGAGTTTCTGATATATTGTATATAAGATGGAAGGGGAGCGAAGTTCCTGTAAATACTTTTTTTTATTTTGCTTTGGCATGTCCCAGCCCACCCCCCAGTGCTCTCCCCTCTTGCATGTGTACAGTGTCAGCCCCTCACCCTCTACTCACTTGTTAAAAACATGTCTTTTGACAGGAGGACATAGGCGAGCATGCTTTGGGGTTGGACCATGTGCGAGGCGCAGTGCTGTGGTTCTCTATCTCTGGGATGGGAAGAATCTGGGCTTATTGAAATCTCCTGAGTTTCTGATGATTTCCTATTGATAAACAATCATGTATCACATTTTCTTGAGATTTTCACTAATTCCTATCAGAAATAGATTTAAATTTTATGTTTTTTTTTGGGGTGGATCACTGTCTGATAAGAAATATATCTTAAAAGTTTTTTTTGTGGATCACCAAGCATACCCCTTTCTTGTGTTGTCCTATGTACAAACAACTTTTTTCGTTACAGCAAGGAGCAAATTTAATAAAAGAAATGAAGCAATAATGTCTTTTGATTTAGCTAATTATGTTGTTTCTCAGATGTAGGCTTTGCTAAAGTAGCAGTGTGCAGTTAGGAGCTTTTGAACCATAGCTGCTGAGCAAAATATTGTGTTGAATTAGGTCTAATTAACAATTAATATTTCTCAAAAGTGGCGTTTCCACACCTATGCTCTTCAATTCATTACAGCTTGGTCATTTTTCAAGATACTGTAACAAATTTGAGATAACATTAAGGGAAACCTAACTAGGTGTTCTTTTCTGTATCTTTAAAAACTACTTGACCCTAATTTTGTCACGACAGGTAAAAACATTTCCAACAAAATCTGTGCACATTTCAATTCAGAATGTCACACTAAAGACATCATCAGGGAACTCCAATTATTGTCAGAACAGAACTTGTGGTAAACTTGCTTTTTAACCTGAAGTACAACTGTAAATCAATGCAACCTTCACCTCCTGTCTTGGACTGCCATGACACCAACAGTGAGGCAGATGCAGTGTCATTAGCTCTCCGATACAGCAGTGGACAGTGTACAGTCTCTCCGAAACAGGCTTCCATCCACAGGTAGCATTTTAGCTTTGCAAACCGATAATTGAGAGAGGAAACGGATATCAAGTGAAACTAAACTACGTGAAGATTTACACTGGAACCATTGTGGAGGATTGCAAATAGGAGGTCTTGGCACTCAATGTAATACAATGTCACGGATAGTTCCATTCTGTTCACATGCATTCTCTACTAAATCATGCCAAATGTTCCTCTCAGCTCTTAAATACTTATCTCATACATATCAACAAACGTAATGGAAATGGTGCATCAAATACATTTCCTGAAAAAGAGAACACTTTCACGAGTGGACACATCATACAGTCAACTACTGGCATCAGGGCATCCAGCAAAAGAGGAATATGCACATACAAGACACAATGTGGACACGAACATTATTACATACCTGGCAAAATCCTGGGAAGTACAGTTCGCGGCTTACTGGCTAGAAACAAACAGGGCAAGTTGCTTGGACTTTCCAGCTGATCTGATATGCTGCTCACAGCAATAACATCTGTCCCAAACAGAGAGATCAGTCAAGGTGATGTGAACAGAAGCGCTACACTTGTTCCGGGGTGCCTCCCTCACCCAATGTCCCTTCCACCCAAGTGATGCAACTCGCTCATGATCTATCAGATCACATGGATGACTTTCTTTCTGCACTTCCACCCAATTATACTAGTGCACTTCCATCAGAGCTTCTGTGTGAGAAAAGGGAGCAATACTAAATCTACAGCCAGTGCTGCATCCAAGTTAGACTACGTGTGAATATGACAGAGAAGGTGAAAAATAACTCAACTGTTAATTTCTGCAGGAGTTATGTTCCTTTAATGAGTCCAAGTTTGTGGGGTGCATGCTTGTATAATCTGTTGCCCAGTGGAATGGTGTGCTTGGTAAATGACTGTGCCACAAGAACAATCCATGAAATGTTTATGTGGCATGGCTGAAAACTGCAACACCAGAAGGATTTGGGCAGTCAATGTCTCCATCAGATATATTTCCCCTTTCACAAATCCTTGTTTCCTTTGGTGGGTGTCACAGAACTTGGACTGGGAGAAGTTTGACAATAGCATGGGGACTGGGAAATCGAGGCAAGTCATTTTACTTGGCCAGATGAAAGAAAGTTGTTGAGGGTGAGAGGTGGAGGTGCACAGATGACTTTGAGGGGGGGGGGGAAGGAGAGAGAGAGAGAGAGAGAGAGAGAGAGAGAGAGAGGAGGGAGGGAAGGAGAGAGAGAGAGAGGAGGGAGGGCGAGAGAGAGAGAGAGAGGAGGGAGGGGAAGACAGAGAGAGAGAGAGAGAGAGGAGGGAGGGGAAGGAGAGAGAGAGAGAGAGAGAGGAGGGAGGGGAAGGAGAGAGAGAGAGGAGGGAGGGGAAGGAGAGAGAGAGAGAGAGAGAGAGAGAGAGAGAGAGAGAGAGAGAGAGAGAGAGGAGGGAGGGGAAGGAGAGGGAGAGAGAGAGAGAGAGAGAGAGAGAGAGAGAGAGAGAGGTCTATATGTGTAATACATTCCTATACAAAGCTTCCATGATCTGTTAATGAGTAATCAGTGCTGTACTTTTCCTTCACACAGCTAGCGGATTCCACACCCTCAAGTCTGATGCATCGACACACAGCTGAAGGGTTACTGACTTAAAAGGTGGTCCATTCTATGCTGCCAATCAATCAACAGTGAGATGGAGGTGAAGATCTGTCTCTAATGTGTTGAGGCTCCAGTACACTGCACAGCTGCTCACGCAGAACATCTGCCCATTTGTGGCTGGCTTGAAAAGAATTTTCATCTCTCTGCAGCACGATTTGAAATCCTGTCTGATGAAATATTCGTTACTGCAATAATACGACTTTCTATGAATGATGTATGTAGAGATGGCAGGTCTAGACAAGAACTGTTTTGGTTCGTTTTCAGTACAAATAATGATAAAAGCCAGGTCTGAAACACTGACAAGTCCCCTCCCATTAACTCATTCAACAGGATTTAAAACTGACTGATGTGTACATATACTTAAGGCATAAAGGTGATACCAGCGATCCCCAAGCCTCCAACCAATGTTTCTTCACAAGTCATTAATTACTCCCTTACAGTGAAACAGAAATCGGCTAGACAGTGGAAGGGATGTAATCCCAAAGCAATGCCTCAACGGTTATCTCCCCTGCCGACAACTGCTGTACTCCAACTCTGCAATCAGATGCTTTTCAAATTGAGCAAGTCACGGACTTGGCTGTTGAAAACATTGTCGAGGTAACTTCTTGTCAACAATCAGCCTGCAAAACGCATGTTTCCCAAACAGGCTGTAAAGCTGTGGAAAAAACAAGAGAGATAAATCAAATATCAAATCAAGACAAAGATGCCCAAATAAGGATGGTTCTGTAAAACGATGCACAATGACCGCCAGTTGATGCAAGGGAGGTAATTTCACAGACACGCGCCATGAGTAACCTCCCCTTTATTGGAGCATGCCTTCTTCAGGTCAATTTTCATGCATTGACCATTGGTCCCATCCCGAACTTCACACACAGTGACAGTGAATGCACAAAAGCAGTGACAGTGAATGCACAAAAGCGGTATCTCTGGTTTATACAGGGGTTGAAAGATTATCACTGCACATTTCCAGGTTTCACAGGAAAGTTTCTGCCATGATGCATGCACATGCAAGAGAACACACACACACACACACACACACACACAAATACAGAGCATCTGATGTGCCCGTTTTCCTTCACAAAAATCATTATTAAAAAGAAGATGAAGAATAAATAACTCTCCCAAGAGCCTAATAGTGACAGAACAAGAAAATAGATTTCTGTAAGAGCTCTGAGAAACTACAACTAAAGGACAGAAATTCATCTAGCCACTTTGCATTCCTGAACATACATGCAGGGTCAGGATCTTAGGACCATACTGACAGAGAAATCAGGGCCGGAGGAAATTCTGTTAGCATCAAGCAATAAAAGATCTGTCATCATACAGGGTTCGTAAAGTTTTTTAGATACAAAATTCCATGACTTTTCTATGACTTTCCATGAGCCTCAATAACATTTTCCATGACTTAGCGTACTGTGATACAGGACAGTTTTAAAGAGAAAAGTGTATGGCGCATGACCAAACTCACGCAGGCTCTTGTGCAGAAAGTTCTGGATAAAAGCCCCACCAGATATGGCCTTGCCAGGAACCTGAGCTGGATGTCTCCAAATGACTTCTTGAAGAAAGATCTGCACCAAAATAACAAAGCCCAGTTCCAGAACTGCCTCCAGGTCCTTGAAGCAGGCAAGAGAATGGCAGCCAGTGATGTCGATGATGTTGTCAGTGAGATGTCTCATTTTGAGACAGAGGTGCAACAGTGCAGTGAGCTGAGTTCACAGTTCCAGCAAAGAACTTGAGACAACAAGAAGCGTCACTCTAGTATCTTGTATAGTAAAAAAAGCAGGACAAGATTTTGCTTACGTCACAGGTATTTTTTTACGTCACAGTCACTCACGAGTAATTTTTGCTTACTTCCCTTTAGTTTGGTTGGATCAATCATGAGTAGACGGTGTGGCCTGTGTTGCGCCTTTCTTGGCAGTTTTAACACTAGAGCAGTCACCATCAGTTTATTGTCAGTTTGAGAGACTCACTGGCTCATAAAATCGGTAGCTAGAGCATAATTGCTCCAAGCATTGATTTTCGCCTGCCATGGCGATCATCATGATCCAACCAAAAACAAGGGACGCAACTCACGCAAACCGCCGGCTAAATCTCGTCCTGCGTAAAATCGCGGAGTGATGCTTCTTGTTGTCTCAAGTTCTTTGGTTCCAGTCATTTTGCCATCCACTGGACACCTTCTGGGTAGAAACACTGCACCACAAACAAAACAAGCTCTTTTCACTTTCTCCTCATTTGAACCAACTGACCCGACCGGCGTGGAAATGAAACCAGGTCACCTAGCCAAAGAACCAATCAGGAAGCAAACGAGCCTTCAAAATTAACCAATGGGATGCAAGGGCACGTTTCCCTGTTGTTCGCCGCGCGTAAAAATAGATTGAGAGTATCGTGCAAAGCACAGCCTAGAAAACATATTTTTTTCTTTCTTTTTTATAAAATTTATTAAATTCCACGACTTTTCATGATTTAAATTGAAATTCCATGATTTTCCAGGCCTGGAAAATGAAAAATCAAATTCCATGACTTTCCAGGTTTTCCATGACTTGTACGAACCCTGATCACATGATGGTACTCTCCCCTTAGTCACGTTTTGAGACAAAACAAGAAGGGCAAAGCCCATATGACTCACATGCGTGACCTTTACATTACCTTGACTGTCGTGGTCAACCAACTAAACCTAGCAATGACATCATACACTAAGAACTGCTTTCTTGACCCAAGGTCAAGGTCATCCAAGGTCATGCAACACAAAGCTGTTAATTCAAGACATAGGAAGCACAATGGTGCTTATTGGCACTTTCTACCATGAGATATGGTCACTTTTAGTGGTTCTCTACCCCATTTTGGTCATATTTCATAAGGGTCAGAGTGACCTTGACGATATGTGACCAAATGTGTCTCATGATGAAAGTATAACATGTGTACTACAATGTTATGAAGTTTGGAAGAGTTATTTTCCATAGTTCAGGGTCAAGGTCACTTCAAAATATGTATACAATCCCACTTTAAAGAGCTCCTGTGACCTTGACCTTGAAGCAAGGTCAAGTTACTGTGTATGTTTTTTGACGCCATGTCATCCTACACCATCATGCCAAATTGGCTGTTGATAGACTTAATTGTAAAAAAAATCCAACTTAATTTTTTAAAATACGGATTACAGGACGCCCGGACACCCAGACAGACGCCCGGACACTCGGACGGATGACACGGGTGACCTAGTATGAAAGTTCAACATGTCTACTACAATGTTATGAAGTTTGGAAGAGTTACCTTCCATAGTTCAGGGTCAAGGTCACTTCAAAATATATATACAATAACACTTTAAAGAGCTTCTGTGACCTTGACCTTGAAGCAGTCAATCAAACTGGTATCAAAAGATAGGGATTACTTTGCCCTATACACCATATATAGGTCAGGTATCCAATCTCAAAAACTTCAGAGAAAGTTGACAAAATGTGAAAAATGGCTGTTTTTTAGAATACATTTACGGCCCCTGCGACCTTGACCTTGAAGCAAGGTCAGGTCATTACGTATGTTTTTTGACGCCTTGTCATCATACACCATCATGCCAAATTGGGTGTTGATAGACTTAATAGTCTCCGAGAAAAATCCAACGTTAAAGTTTGTTACTGACGACACCACGCCCGGACGGACGAAACGGGTGAGTACATAGACTCACTTTTGCTTCGCATGTGAGTAAAAAAAAAGAAACCCAGAGAGAGAGAGAGAGAGAGAGAGAGAGAGAGAGAGAGAGATGGGGAGAGAGAGAGAGAGACGGGGAGAGAGAGAGACAGACGGGAGAGAGAGAGAGAGAGAGAGAGAGAGAGAGGGAGAGAGAGGGAGGGAGAGAGAGAGAGGGAGGGAGAGAGAGAGAGGGGGGGAGGGAGAGAGAAAGAGAGAGAGAGAGGGGGGAGGGGGGGGGGGGGAGAGAGAAGGGGGGAGGGAGAGAGAGAGGGGAGGGAGGGAGAGAGAGAGAGAGAGAGACAGAGAGAGAGAGAGAGAGGGGAGAGAAGAGAGAGGAGAGGGAGGAGAGAGAGAGGAGAGAGGGAGGGGAGAGAGAGAGAGAGAGAGAGAGAGGAGAGGGAGAGAGAGAGAGGAGAGAGAGAGAGAGAGAGAGAGGGGGGGGGGGGGGAGAGGGAGGGAGGAAAAGCTGGCAATAGCAATGCAATAAAATCTAGTCTTCTAGCATAGGCAAATCCTCTGGTCAAACACCAGAGGTGAGAGCCATCAGTGTGTCAATCAACAGCTTATATAGTTACATGTCCTGTGCTGCAGAAATTCCACCTGCAAAAGAGCAAACACATGGCAAACAAAGGCATGACAACGAAGCAAGGAGCTTCTCTCTTTTCCCATAGTGACACTAGAGCATTCACATCTGCGGTGGTTGCCTCTTCATGAGAATCATTGAGGAAAGTTTTATCTACAAGAGGTACCATCCTGGAACTGATCACCATTGTAAGCAGCAGCACATCTTGCTATACACCGTCTCTGATTCAGAGTAATTATTGAGGGCAAACAGAGAATTGGAGAGACCAGATTAAGATAATCATCAAATGGCTGGGTTTTCAGAAGGACCAGAAATCACCACTGAAATGTGCAAGCACCAAGTGAATAGTGAAGCAAGTTACACAGAAGTGATCACCATGAGAAGAGGCCATCTGCCCCATGGATGCCCTCACAGCAGCAGAAGGACTCGCCAAAGTCTATGCCGAGGAACCATGACATGTCCCTATAGTGAAGCACAATAAATCTCCTACCACAGGGTGCATCCCTATGTTAGATGCATTCTCAAGATTTACAGAAAAATACAGCAAACCACCCACCACCCTAAAAAAAAAAAACTCACAAAAAACATAAGGAGCATTCAGTATGGGGAGGAAATGACAAACATTAATCCAGATGGTAAGACTTGGCACGAGAAAAAACATTCTACACATATGGAAGGCATGCCTTGCACGGGGAGAAGTCAATCTGTGGAGAGGAGAGTGCCAAGAAATTTACTTTCAAGAATGCTGTAATAGAAATATTTCCAGTGTGCCATTGTGACAGAGAAAAAGCATGACCGTCAATGCAGGTGAGAGACATTAAACTGTCGAACACTAAAGTTATGACCCTAGTGTGCACATGCATACATAAAGTAAAATTTCTCTCTGCAAAATGGGCTAACATAAGATGGAGATGTCTCAGGTTTTGCGCTGCAATATTTGAACTTGTCCTTAGTTTTGACCTAGGTTCCTGCAGACTTCCTAGAAATAAATTTAATGACTTTTTCGGACTTTTGGAAAATTTTATTAACATTTTCTCACAAATCTGCAAAAATTTACAATTATATCACACCACTGGGGGCTGAAATTAAATACTAGCAAAACTGAATGCATAAAAAGTTGGGAGTAATAGACAGTGGGGTTTGCATTTCCTGCTTAACTCATTGCTTACGCAGCGCAAGCACGTGTTGCGATGACGCCAACACCCTTTGGCTACGCAGCTCAACTACGTGTTGCGGTCGCCGTAATGAAATTTTCCTATCTCTGTGGCTGTTTCAAGGGAAGTAAATCGTACAGCACTTTATTCTGTAACCAATCTGTGTTCGCTGGAGTTACCTTTTCTTTAGTATAGTCCCCGTGAGAAAGCTACATTTAGTAGTATCTACGCTCACCCACCGTCGTGTTTCCGCGTTTCGACATGGCGTCGCGTTCTCGAAGGAGATCGAGCGGTGATGAAAATGACGAAGTATTAGAAGTGTGGATGGAAGAAGGGTCTGATACTGAAGATCTAGGTGGATATTGGACTTCTGAAGAAGATCTTTATGATTCTGATGCGGAAATAGTCCCAGTCAACGAGAATGAAGCGGTGGCTGCAGCGAAGACGAAACGAATCGACTTCGTGACTGACACTAAGTGACAGCGAAGACGCCGTCGCCGTCAGAGAGAGAGGAAGAGATAGAATCGGTGTTTACAGCAGACACAGACATCGATTCGGATGCAGAGGATGCCGAAAACCTTCTCTACTCCTCCAATGAACTGTACCACACAAAAGATGACTATGCCAAGTAGGGCGCCTTCTTTCTCTCAGAAGGCCATTCTGAGATTTTCTTCTATTCAGACAGAGACAGATTGCAGTGAGTAAGTGTATATTTTCTGATTTCACCTCTCTGACTTGCAAAAAAAAAAATCATTTTCAAGCATTTTTTTATCCTGTAGTCAATCATTCATCAATATAGTTTGATGTGGAAATACTGATGTCAGAACTGTTGTGCAAAATCTATCTCTTGACTATTAGTACAATACATTAGGTGTAAAAAAAAGAAAATCAAAATTGCATGTACCTGGTGTTTAAAAATAATTTTCCCCAATTTTCTTACTGCATATTGTAACTATCCAGCACTTCAGCTAGAAAGTGCAAATGATTTTCTTTCTTGTGGTACCAACCACTAAACAGTTATTCAAAATTTGGATTTTGTGTGATTTTTTTAAAACTTAAAAAAACACTGCGTACAGAGGTAAAATTCCTAATGCTATCCCTGCGTAAGCAATGAGTTCATTGATGATGTTGCACCCAGTCAAGAGAAGTAACTGCTAGCCATGTGACAAGAGTGATTGCTCGCACACCGATAAGCATGATTGAAAAAACTTTGGGAGCTGCAGAAATTTCCGAACTTTTCCATGACTTATCGGTTTTAGCCAAAATTTCAACACTTTTTAAGGCCTTTAGAATTCTTAGCAAAATAGAAGCTTTTCCAGTTTTTTTTTAATGACTGCGGGAACCCTGTTTGATGTTGACAACTGCACATGCCCAGAATTTTCCACACAAGACACATTTGAATATAAAGCACAGAGATAGCTAGTGGGGAAAAGGTGCAGCTTATGGTTAGAAATATATGGTAGTCTAAACTCAATGATCATCACCGAAGTTGATGCTTCTCTGTAACTTTGGCTACACTGTAGGTGAAAATGAACAACTCAAAGACATGTGCTCTCACTCCTGAACAGAGGAATTCACACAGCAGACTGAACAAATGAGTGGCAATGAAGACAAATGGAGAAATGATGATGAACACTGCCATCTCTATTGCTGATAACTGAGTAACAAAACTTGCACCACAAGCCCATTAGCACTGCATTTCCGGAAAATGTGAAACCCTGCGTTCAGTCACATAATAAGGGGTTCCAGGCCAGTGGTTGGCAAGCTTGCCTTGCAGCTAGCAGGTGTGGTGTTCAATACAGCACAGATCCTAGAGGTGCGTCCTTGGGCACGGTGCTTCGTCCCCATTGCCTCTCCTACTGAGGGGTAAAACGGGTACTGGGCGCTGCACAGCAGTGACTGAGGTGAAAATCCTTCAAATAAATTCTAATTTATATAAAATATCACATTATCATTATTTATTTAATGAAGGCTGATCTGTTCTAGTCAAATCACTTTCATGTAGGAATAAAAACCGCTGGCGCTGAACCTCCAGGTTTTGGCATTAAAAAACCCCCCAATAAAGCTGTGAGGACCTTCAGTAAACCTGGAGGGATAAAAAAATCGAATACAGGACGCTTCGTACCCTGGACGTTTCGTACCATGGATGCAACATACCCTAGTCGTTGTGTACCTTTTCTACCCTAACCCTAACTCTAATCCTAACCCGTAGGGTAAGGGTTAGGGTTAGGGTACGAAACGACTAGGTACGAAACGTCCAGGATACGAAACGACCTGCATCGTAAAAAATCCTTCTCTCCTTCACCAATGTTCTCGAAATTAATCCTCCTAGTAAATCTCATAGAAATTACGTCACGTTATTCGACGTCAAATGATTACGTCATGCATTTTGCAATCGGATTCTGTTGTAGCGTTTTCTTTGCAATGTATGTCGAAAAAAGTAACTTTTTTCAAACCTCGATTCTGAAAATTTGATACATTCAATCGGACCTAACTTCCAGTAAGTGTGCAAAATGTCAAGGAAATCCGTCCAGTAGTTTTAGAGAAATCAGCTGTTTAGTCGGGACAGACAGACAGATAAATCATACAAAAGTGTGTCTTTTAGCTTGGGGCCTACACATCACACAACACATGGAGACAGTCACAGACCTACACACCACACAACACATGGAGACAGACAGTCACAGACCTACACACCACATGGAGACAGACAGTCACAGACCTACACACCACAACACATGGAGACAGTCACAGACCTACGCACCACACAACACATGGAGAGAGACAGACACAGACCTACACACCACACAGCACATGTAGACAGTTACAGACCTGCACACCACAACACATGGAGACAGTCACAGACCTACACACCACAACACATGGAGACAGTCACAGACCTACACACCACACAACACATGGAGAGAGACAGACACAGACCTACACACCACACAACACATGTAGACAGTCACAGACCTACACACCACTACACATGGAGACAGTCACAGACCTACACACAACACATGGAGACAGTCACAGACCTACACACCACAACACATGGAGACAGTCACAGACCTACACACCACAAAACACATGGAGACAGACAGTCACAGACCTACACACCATCTTTGAAGTGCTGCAAGAACAAAACAAAACAAACGAAATGTTTTCCCCCCTTACTCTGATTATTCCTTGTTTCGGAGACGACTGTGATTTTGACTTTTGAGTAGGCCTACACGAACACACAAGCTCGATACAGCCAGCAACAAGCTAGTTCGCCGGGCGGGACAGTGAAATAGATCTATTTCACTCAGAATATCGATCAATATAGGGCAACGTACTTATTTTTTAAATCAGGGATTGATTAAATCATCATATTTTTGTGACACTGAGACCAGACCATCAAAACAATTAGCACTAGGCCTTGAATCAAATCGTCGTACGAGATCTTACGTTGACTGCAAATGTACAACAGTGCCGCGTGATTGTGGCGACATTCAGCTAGTTCGCTGGGCGATTCCAGGCTTTTAACCAGCGAAGGCAACGATCTAGATGGTACATATACTTTACCGGTTTCACAAATGGAATGAATTTTAAGCCAACACAGCGTAGTATCGCTTTTTTGCGTCTGCTGGTAGACGTTCATCATACGAAGAAGCCAAATGTTGTTTTGTGAACGTAGGAAAAGAGTTTGACTCGATTAGGCTCTTACATCTATTGACTATCTAGGGAGGTGCTTCCGAGTGTACAAAATTCATTATCCTCAAAACTCTACTCGCAAATGACGCCACGTTGTTGATGACGTCACACATTTCGCAATTTCGCCATTCCATGAATGGAGTATTTGGGGAGGCGATGTCGAATGTACGACCTTAAAAAACCACTTTCTCTTCAAGCCTCGATTCTGAAAATTTGATACATTCAATCGGACCTAACTTCCAGTAAGTGTGCAAAATTTCAAGGAAATCCGTCCAGTAGTTTTTGAGATATCGGCCGTTGAGTCGGGACAGACAGACACACACACACACAGACAGACAGATAAAGTCTGTAGGACCTCCAGTAAACCTGTCCAGAGGGATAAATACTTGTTTATTGAAAGATGGTCTTTTTCATTTGTGGTGAACAACCATACGAGATGAACATATTCCACTTGTCAGTTTTCCAATCAATGCATCATAATTACATACAACTCCCATCCCAATTTCTCCTCTGCAATGACCAGTGATACTAGATACTATATTATGTCTACCCATCCACAACATCCTTCCAAATTGTTCCGCAGGACAACTGCGAAGGACCATGAATCCTCCTGCACCATGCATGATACGCTAAAGGAAAGCCAAAGTTTGCTGAGTAAAGCTAGCAAAACAGCTCAGGGACTCCCTTGCGTCCTTGGTATCCATTCTGCTTGGCTTTGAAACCTGCACCAGTAGGTTGGCTTGGGAGGCCCAAAGCCACCCATGTAGCTAGCAAGGGGCATTCAAACTGCACTACACCATTCCATTAACCCTCTGGACGCCATTAATTTTTCACGGATTTTACTCCCTGCAGCCAGTTATTTTCTGGACGTGCCCCAAAACCGAGACCCCTCTTCTGTTTAAAAATATACAATTATTTTATTATTTGCTATAGAGGCAAACTTTTTGGAGGAAAGATGGAAAATTGAATGCTCTCTCTGATAGACACACTGAAATTTATGTCCATGCAATACAATATGATTTAAAAATAAACTGAGACAACACAAATTAAAAAACGTGTCGAGTGACAGGCTGCCACTGACTCACTCGAGAATAAATTCCCGCATCGCTTCCTTTCTTCACCCTCACTTGACCAGCGTAGCGATTCGTTTTGTCGATCATCAAGTCAACGACTTTATTAGTTGAAATAGAGATAAAAAGCATCCGATTTAGATACCTCATCGGGCACATGTTGAGGAGAGTCCATGCGCGAATTTAGAAGTTACCGATCGAGGTAGACACGTTGTTGCGCGATTTCAATTGCGCACGCTGGCTCAGAAATGATTGAGTTTGATTCTGATGAAGAGCGAATCTTTGAAATATTGTTCGATTCTGACTCGGAAGAAGAATTCCATGGCTTCACAGAGGAAGATTTGGTTGAGTTTGCCACAGCAACCAAGAGTGGTCACACACAGACGGAATCTTAGACTGCGCTGGTTCAACTTCGATTTTGTCATCGGAGTCACTGTCTGCGGCAAACTCGACCAAATCTTCCTCTGTGAAGCCATGGAATTCTTCTTCCGAGTCAGAATCGAACAATATTTCGAAGATTCGCTCTTCATCAGGATCGAGCTGAGTCATTTCTGGGCCAGCGTGCGCGATCGAAATCGAGCGGCAGCGTGTCTACCTCGATCAGTAACTTAAAAATTCGATCTAAATTCGCGCACGTGCAGTGAAACAATATGGCGACTATTATTATGAAAGCGAGGCTCTTCTGTGCAGTCTCCATGCGTAGAGAGCTCTCACAATCCCAAGATTCATAGCAAACAGCGCCAGATTCAAACATGCCTATCAGTTTGTCGACTATAACCGCCGACGGCTGTGAGGGGAGGTAACTACTTCGGCGGTTATGACCGCCGACGGTGCGCAGAGGGTTAAGAACAGCTTTCTATGTGAAGATGCAAACTAATTTCCTTCACAATAGGGCTACAATTCTCTGAGAACCTATGCCTCTACATACCTCGTTGCAATCTGCATGGTATTAACTGCATATCTCTCTTTCAAGAGTCTACACATGAGGTACCTGCAAATGAAGTCGTACACATAATTGCATGCTCATGCATGCACAGCCGGAATGAAAACTGATGTGCTGTCATGGTAGAGAAATATGACAAATGAAGCTGCGGAAGTCATGAGGGGGAGAATGAATGACTAAGCAATGGTGAAATGCAGACTGGGAACATTTTATTTTACTTGGGTACGTGTGTGTGTGTTGGTCATCTACAAAATGAAGTCTTGGGCAGAAACATTTGGACTTTCTGACAGAAGTCTGCAAATAATGATGTGTATGTGCATATTACAATCATACTGGAATGATAAGTATGCTTATTTAACCAGGGGTGCATTCTTCAGGTTTGCATAAATCTCAGATGAGATTTTCTGATGTATGAGGTCTGGGGAAAAATTTACAGTATACTGATGAACTTGTCAATGTTTGGCAATGGAGATCTAATGTCTTCTATATGTCTGGTATGAGGAAAGGTGGACTTGTGTATTTCTTCAACAGCACTCTCCGGTTCCGTCTCCCAAACTCCAGTAGATCCCTGGCTTAAGTGGCAGAACTCAAGCCAAGATTACTGGAAGGTCATGATGATAGGTGACCAGTGTCCTTCCCGTCTCAATACTCCGCACGCTCCATCACACTGGAACAGCCATTTCCGCTGCTGAAATGAGCTGGCAGTTTCTCTCACTAAGTCTGCCGAATCTAGGCCTTCATTCAATCATGAGTAGAAATGCCATGGGTAGCACTGGGTTACATGTATTGGTGTCAACAGTAGGGAATAACTCGACTGTTATCTATTACTTGAGTACCAACTCTTCTTACAGAAAATACTTTACTTTGACAGTTATCTTCAGCATGTAAATATTGGGCCACCCATTGCAGTTGATCACTAACACGAAAAAATGTGGAACATCTTGATAACGTCATGAATTCTTCAGTATCTCTGCAAATTTTGGCCATCATAAGGTAACAATAGAAGATGAAGATCCATACATTTCCATTTTTCACCCCTCTCCTATCCTCCATGAAAATATTTTGAAAGATATAGGCATTTACTGCCTCTTCTGCATCTATACAAGTCTCATGAATTTCCCATATCTATGACTATGAGTATCATTGAAATATGTATGTGACCAAACCAAGGTGATGACAGGAACACAAAGAAGCATTTTCAACTCGATATCAACATTTACCAAATCAAAATCACTTCGATTTAATTCAATCTGCCACTGAATTACTGTTTGTCAGCAAACAAACTTATGATCCTGAAATTAGGTAATAAAACTATTGGTATTTCCTACCAAATTACAGTATACTTATAATACTATTACTTCCCATTTCGAACGGCTCATTTTCATATGCACAGAAAAGTGGACCTTTACAGAGTGATGTATGGGATTCCAGTGCCGGATCTTATGTCCCATAAAAGGTTAAAAAAAAAGGTGCGGTTTTTTATAGCGACTTACACCCTTTGTCTGGGTCTCAAACCGCTTTTACATTTTACCCCCTGATCACTGGGCATCTTGATCAATCCTCACTGGTCCCTCACAACAAACATAGTGACAGACATTTAAGACGCATACAGTCAGGTACCAGCACCAACTCCGCTCCCTGGGGAGTATTCCAACCCGATGCTGGCGCTTGGCCGCATACAAGGGTTAATCGCACTACGTTTTGCCAACATTGCCCTCACAGGTACCCGGTTTTACTCCTGGGTGGGGAGAAGCAATGCGAGTTAAGCATCTTGCTCAAGGATGCAACTCTGGGAACCGCGCAGCTTCGAACGCCGTACCCACTGGCTGCAAGCGACTGTAGGTCCAGCGCACTAACCACTCGGCCACAGAGCTCCACATGGAGAAAGGGAACAAGGACTCGCTCTTAAATTAGAACACACCAAGTCAACGAGTTCAAATGAAAGATGGATATGAGGAAAGTACTACAAGGAAGTTTGAAGCAGATAATGATGAGGATGATTCAAGTATGGGACAGATCAACAGGCTTACTAATGGACAGACAGAGGGGCCAACACTCACATTAATGCTTGTACTCTTTCTCTCTCTCTTGCACACTCACAGAAGTCCAGGGCAATGGAAAAGATACAGCACACCACACAACATTTACCTGCAGAATTACCTGTTGATTGCAAAGAGAATTTTCTGAGTGAAATTCCTTGCTAGCAATGGAGCAGTGCTGTGACTGGAATCATCCATCAGGTACTGTCACTTCAAGGGTTCCACAGTGAGGCTTTTCACAGCGAAAAGTCACTCACAGAAGGCAGTTCTTAGATCCAAGTAACGGCAACAGCTGCTCCTGATTACCCTCTTGATGCCAGGAGGATTCCAAGTTAATAAAAGAGAGACTTTACAACAATGGGTACACATACTGAAACCACCATGACTGTTCCAGCAAGCAAAGAAGTAATAGAAACCCCCAATTTCTTGGTCGCCAAGATGACTGCAACAGCAACCGAGTTGGTAATAGGACGGCACAGTACACAATATACACATTTACTGACTGGTAAGTCATGCATGTGGTCAAAGTAACTCAAAACACACTAATATACATTTTTATATAATATATGCAGGGGGTTGGATGAGGGTAGGGTGGACCCACAAGGGACAGAACACTAAAAGCAAAACCAATGTTAGAGGGACTAATGAGAACATAGGTTTGAAAAGGGAAGGGAATTAACAAAGGGCACGTTAATGAAACAAACTATGGGCATAGGAGAGGAGAGGGAGGGGTGAAATGGCAAGGGGAGAAAGTGGGAAGGGGGAAAACTGTCCATTTCCGTGTACAAATACATGTAGAAAGAGGGATGGGGATGGAGTGGGGGTTGGGGATGAGAGAGAGAGAGAGAGAGAGAGAGAGAGAGAGGGGGGGGGGGGAGAGGGGGGGGGTGGGGAGTGAGAGAGAGAGAGAGAGAGAGAGAGAGAGGAGAGAGAGAGAGAGAGAGAGAGAGAGGAGAGAGAGAGAGAGAGAGAGAGAGAGGAGAGAGAGAGAGAGAGAGAGAGGAGAGAGAGAGAGAGAGAGAGAGAGAGAGAGAGAGAGAGAGAGAGAGGGAGGGCGGGAGGGCGGGTGTGTGTTCCAGAGAACAGCATAATATAGACAAGAGTAGAATAGCAAAGGAAGGACAGCGCATAGGAGAAAGTGAGCAAGAAAAAAACTGCAGTTTCTTATGCAGAACACAACCTATGGAAATACTGGATTTAGCAGGCAGAGGGGCACTGGATTTCACACAAGCACACACACACACAAATGGCTGGCTGTGCATTTGTACATCCAAAGATGACACAAATGACTTACTCAGAGGAGACTACATGACATCTGATAGGCTGCAAATTGTGGCACTTCAAGTAACTGGAAGACTCGACTTTCACAGCTGTAGGGATAGGCAGTTTATCTTTTTTATAATAAAATTTTACTAATTTTAACAGCTCTTTGTCCTTCCATTCACCTCCACCTCCCTAGGAGACTATGTGAAAGATACTGGAGGGTGCATTGTCAACAAAAACTGAATTTGTCCCAACCAAAAAACTCAGTGTCCAAGGAGATAGATGCCGTTGCAACATTGTGCAATTATAAATCAAAGCATTTGCAGCACACCTTGGCCAGTCAAAGCAAATAAGGTCAAAGGAGACAGCAATCCAGGCAAATAAACTGGCATAGTTGAACTTTTTCCCCCTTCTTGTTAAATAGTGTGGTCTGAAATCCTTTCTGGTCTTTTTTACTCTCAAATTCACCACATTTTCATTCAGTTGAAAATCATATATATATATATATAAATAAAAAAATCAATCAAGGAAAGATACAAAATACAGCTGGTACCTCTCAGTCAGTCCCTGTGAAGGGTTGACAGCTGCACAAGACAAAGCGCTACCAAGCATGACAGGCTTGCCTTAGCATGAATCCACTACTTCCAAGTGATGAACGTACAAATGCCCAGATCATGGATGCCATACAGGCAGTGACTGCGAGGCCCATACATCTGTGACCCAGGTACCAGCAAGTTTTGTTACAGCACTAATACTAACACTAAGCCAATCGCTCTGGGCCAGTAGTGCTAGTTACATAGCTCACCTGAGGTTGTACCTGGTCAGCCAGAAGACTTACTCCTGAAGACACTGCACTGCTGGAAAGGGAGGTGTAGTCTATATCTCAGGTCAGCACAGCAGGTACTGGGCACTGTCTATATGATGTTCTTGGCCCCCAGCAAAACACAGGAAGAAGAACTGGTACTGTTCTGGCCTGTATCTGCCTTATCCGAGTACCTCATTCCAGTAAGGTGCCTCATCAGAGTACCTCATTCCAGTAAGGTGCCTTATCCGAGTACCTCAATCCAAAAAGGTGCCTCATCAGAGTACCTCAATCCAGTAAGGTGCCTCATCCGAGTACCTCAATCCAGGTAAGGTGCCTCATCCGAGTACCTTAATCCAGTAAGGTGCCTCATCCGAGAACCTCAATCCAGTAAGGTGCCTCATACGAGTACCTCATTCCAGTAAGGTGCCTCATACGAGTACCTCATTCCAGTAAGGTGCCTCATACGAGTACCTCATTCCAGTAAGGTGCCTCATTCAAGAACAGGCAAAGGCGGATAAGACGAAATTGAAAGGACCACCTTTCTATTGTGTGCTATCCGTGTTTTCGAGTTCGGCAGAGTGCTAAAAATAGCAAGTACGGGGACACAATAGGTCTCCTTGAGTAATGTAGGTCACTTACCCCTCTCTTCACACACCACTGCAGTTGTACAGGAAGCTTTAACCTTGCGAGATGAGTGATTGTGAGGAGTCTTCGTGATGAGACATAGACTGACCGCCGGCCACCTGGGTTTGATCAAGTGCAGTGACAAGAGTTTCGAGTTGCGCAGACAAGTTACAGAACGATCGGGTTGTTTGGGGCTGTTTCCATTGTGTGGTAAGCGCTTTTTGCGTTGAGTGGCGAGATACAAATGTATCTCCTTTCGAGTTGAGGGTACTTCAGAACATGACTTATAGAAGAGAATAATCGGGACCGGGTTTTCTTTGTGTGGTAACCGCCGTAAGCGTGTTCGAGTTGGGTGTCTTTGCTTGTACCTTGTTCCAGTTAGGTGCCGCATACGAGTACCTCATTCCAGTAAGGTGCCTCATACGAGTACCTCATTCCAGTAAGGTGCCGCATACGAGTACCTCATTCCAGTAAGGTGCCGCATACGAGTACCTCATTCCAGTAAGGTGCCTCATACGAGTACCTCATTCCAGTAAGGTGCCGCATACGAGTACCTCATTCCAGTAAGGTGCCTCATACGAGTACCTCATTCCAGTAAGGTGCCGCATACGAGTACCTCATTCCAGTAAGGTGCCTCATACGAGTACCTCATTCCAGTAAGGTGCCGCATACGAGTACCTCATTCCAGTAAGGTGCCTCATACGAGTACCTCATTCCAGTAAGGTGCCGCATACGAGTACCTCATTCCAGTAAGGCTACTGCAGACAGTCTTGTCTCCGATGCTGTGTACAGGCTGCACCGGTCCAAGTTTAATACAGCACAAGCCTCTATCAGCACAACGAACAGAATGTTCCCCAAACACTTGCCAGGAATGGAAGCAACCCAAGTCTGATGCCCCATTTTCAGTTGTGTTCAGGACTGTGGAAACTCCAATTTGCAGTCTCAAAAAAGTTTTGAAAGGGATCTCACATCAGATCAGACAAAAACATGTAAAAGAGGGGTACAAAATCACAAAAACGAATTTGTTTTAAAATGGAGCAGTTTTACATTGTGTCAAATTGGAAGTTCCACAGCATTAAATGCAGCATACATGTGCATTTGATGTAAATGGAATGCTTGCATCAAAATGGTGGCTCTGTGTAAAATGTCTCTGTGTGCACGTCATAGCTCTTGATCTCCAAGTAGATCAGTCTTGTTTCCATCTGGCACAAAAAGGGTTTCCATATCTTGTTTCACAGAAAATCATAACCGAATTCTTTATGTCAACATTTCTTTAAACCTGCACCCTACTGCCCCACTGGTTCAGTCCCATTCATCATTTCACATAATCTATGAGTGATCTCTGCAAGCATGCAGAAGACATTAAGTGTAGCAAGTGCAATTTTATCTAGGCATTTGGAGTGAATGCCTGCTTTTGACTTATCCAGTATCATCTATGCAACTGACAGTCCAACATGGAAGATGATTTGCCTGATCTCTGACCTTTAGTGAAAGGACTTGAAAGAACAGCAGCAGGTTTTACCTGGACATTTCTTTGTAACAAATATGTAACATCAATGTTCTCCAAATGGATGACAACAACCAACAGCTTCTGCTAAAACCACGCAATTCATCATCCCAATGTGTCCTGTGGGAGGTCAGGGCTGGTGTGCAGGGCAACCCCATATCTTTTCAGTGCCACAGGCACAATCCTGCCAAAAGCTATGGGTCCAATAAACCCTCCAATAACTTCACAAGTTTTAATTAAGTCTGCAAGGGGTCTCCGACAGCTTTCCGGTCATCTAAAAATTGACACAAGGCCGAGAGAAAGCGAAGGATTCAGGCAAAAATACTTGAATAGATTTCTGTGATGAGGCATCTCTTGAGCCCATCAGGGTTACTGAGCAAAGTTTGGCCAAAAAGAATCAATTGTCTGCACAGCCATGGTGGCTACTTTAAACAGTGAGGGGGAAAATCAGACAAAATGCTGGAATGGATATTGATGAGGCAGCTCAAAAGTCCTTTAGCAAAATAGAACAATGTTTGCATGAAAATGTCCAAAAATGCACGGATTAATAGCGAGATATCAGACGGTGTGAATAAAGTTATTGCGGTGGTAGCACCATGTCTGTGGTTCATGCATATGAAACAAACTTCCTTGCTGCACCGATTGATAGCACCAGGCCGATTGCACCACAATTAGGCTTTCCTGCATATCAACCCAGGCTTCTAGCGCCTTGTTGTCACGAGCACGAGCATTTAAAGTGCATCAGAACTCCTTCCTTTCTCTGGATATCCAGAGAGCAGTGACAGCACAGGTCTACCTTGGAAGCTCAATTGCTGTGGGAGAGGTCCCACTCTGCACTGAAAACCCCGCATGCCAATCTGTCACAACAGACGCTGGCCAAAAGCTGAATGGATGTGGCACTGACCATTATTTGAGCACACCATGGAACTGTAGACCTACTAACTCCAAAATCAAACATTACAAACGGCAAGCAGGTTATTAGGTTCCTCAATTTTTTACAAGGCTTCAAATGTTATGTTTCAGCAGAAATATGGTTTACAAGGCATAAAGTTACTAATAAAAATGACAATTCCACTGGAACTTGAAGGTTTAAGATATGGCTTTATGGATCAAAGTAATTCTTCTATAGAAACAAACAAAAAACTAATTCAGTTTTCTTGATGCTGTGCGGCTAGAGTACAATCTTAAAGAGTAAAACTGAAAATAATCATTTTCCCACTTATCCCAACCGGTTCAATTTTTTTTTTTTGGGGGGGGGGGGGGGGGGAGAGGAGAGAGATTGGCAATTGGCAATATTTTGCAGATAAATTCATATTTTTCCAGACACAATACTGAGAAATGCACACATCTAGACTAAAAAGTTCTGGTTCAGAAACTTGCCAACAGAAGATTGAAAAAGAAGTTCTGCATCTCGATAGTCATGTGCTGCGCATGAACATTTTTTAGGATACATGTGCAAATTTAACATATAAATTACCATACTGAATGGGTCTCAATTGTGAGGTATTCCGGTGTATCAAGTTGTTCAGTGCATATAGAAGTGATAACTGGTGTGGTTGTGAAGGTGTGTGATGATCTGAGTGAGCAACAGAGAATACTGGACACCACATCTTGCTTGTAACTGCTACAGTGGCATTTCATTCTCATTAACAGTCAACACACATTTGAAATAATTGTACTTCAGAGTTCAGCATGCCCAAACTCTAAACTCTGTCCACAATTTTCTCAAGTTTACTCCTTCCAATCAAATGATTGGCATGCATCCAGGGAATTGCGAATTATGACAGACCAGCAGACAATACACAGCATGGTACCTCAGTGATGGAGATCCATGCAACACAAATTTTTCCCCAGAACTTGTTGGCTTTAACAGAGTGTTTCTACTATGATCAGGTACTCTTTAAGGACTGAACATTTTGTCAAAGGAAATAAGTTTGCCTCACCACCAAGCCAAGCCTTCATCCTTGAGAATTATCAGTTTGGGGAAGAGGGGAGAAGAAAGAAGAACCATTGAAAACTTCTATCCTCTAAGCATCCCACCCAGTCAAACCCATTTTCTTCCAGATTCTAAAATACTTGAAGCCAATGTGGTCAGCCTGGTCAAAATTGTAAAAGGATAAGTGATATTAGTACTACAAAGATGAAAGAGTACAAATGTCATACTTCATTTTCCCATCGAAGAGTGTAGATGTCAGTGCCAATCACCCATTCATCATCTTCATAATTTATATGAGCCTAGGAAGCACCTAAGAAACCATCATAAATAAAGAAAATACTAGAAACGGCATCAACAGCATACTTACAACTGAAGTTTATTCCAAATTGTTTCAGATCAATCAAACTGTGTGATCAAATTCAATGTGATGACCTTTAGAACCATTGCACGACTAGCAGTTGTGGTTCAATGTGGAGGTCTTTTCATTGACACAGAAAAATCAGATCTGGCAAGATATCAACAGCATCTGTTCTACCCAAAGAACGATGGAGATGGTATGAAGAGACCAAAAGCACTGAAAGTGGCCGACGCAACAAAGAGGGGAAAAAAAGGGAGAAAAATGTGACTCGTCATATACTGTATTCTCTCTACGTCACTTCAGCCTGCTTGTCTCCTCCTATACGCTGTTCTTTAATTCTTAAAACCAGTATTGTTCTTTTTTAGAGCCATGGTTGAAGCTGGCAATTTTGTGAGGCGATTGCTTAGGACAAACATACTAAAAAGGGATTTAAGACTGATCTACAGCTTTATTAAACTGAAATGATCCATGACAATGTAAAATGAAGCTACAGTATCAGGAGTTGGTAAATGGGCGGACACACCACCAGCCAGTAATAAAAATGTCAAGACATGCAATGACAAGACGACACTTGAATACTTCAATGTTTCCATGATCGGAGATGAAAGAAGACGACAAACCACAGAGGGATTCATGACAACACAACAGCAACTACATGTTTTCAATCAACACAAAATGTGACGATATATCACCCTTCTCACCCACTTCCCCACCCCTATCAGTCAATCTGGTCCACCTCGTCCAAGCACAATCCAGTCTCTTTGCTTGGCATAGCCCGCGGTTCAGGAGCAGTCTCTCAATCTTCAGCTTCAGATCAACACAGAACCAACAAAGCTTAGAACCGGCGCATCCTCTTCATGTCTCCGAAATCCTCTCGAGGCCCTCCCTCGCGACGACGATCCATCATGGGGCCACCGCGGTCGCCCCCACGCATAGCAGGGCTGCCCATGCCCCCGGCAGCACCAAAGATTCCTGGGCCCCCACCCATTCCTCCCCCACCACCCAGAGAGCTCTGGCTACTGCCAAGACCTCCCTGGCCCCCGAAGCCCCCTTCAAAGCCCCCTGAGTTGGGCTGGTCAAAGCGTGATTGACGCTGTACACCCATCCAGGCAGAGCAGTTCATCATACACATATTGGGAGTAGGTTACCCAGAGAGTTTTTTTTTCAAGTTGTCGTGGTGATGTGCATGAGACAGTGGCGCACAGGAGTCGCGTTTGCACAACCAAGATGCACGATGGAGATACGGTTACGAAGTAGTCGCAGGTTTGCAGGAAACAGCATCCACAGGAACATGGAGAAAAGGGAAAAAAGAAAATTGATGCATTAGACATTGTGCCTCCAGAGCACAGCAGTGCTGCATTTTCCTGGTTGTGCAGAGGATTGGCTGAGGGACAAGAGGAAACACAAAACAAGTTCAATGTTTACCAGACTTTCAGTGGTGGTATGCAAACTATTCAGGATACTTGCCATAAAAAATCCAATAATGGATGACCGGCAATCAGTGTGAAAAAACCGATACAGGCACTCGTATGATCAAGTAAAATGAATAAATAAATAAATAAATAAAAAGTTTTTTAAGCCACGCAAGGAATGGTGAAGGTTCCAGACTTCATCATAAGTGTCAAGGTTTCACTACACATATATCTAATCATCACAGCAAATAAAACCATCTCATGAACTACTAAACAGTGCTTAAGTGAGAATTTTACTGTGGTTACATTATCATGTCCAGCTGAAACTGCACAAAAAGGAAACTTGCAGGAATTGGCACTCCACAGGGATAACTAATGATCTTATTTATAACGTTCATAGAGAGAAAAAGGCATGGGGATGGCCAGTCAACCTAGGATGGAGGTAGTGGTGGTGGTGGTGGTGGTGGGAGAGAGAGAGAGAGAGAGAGAGAGAGAGAGAGAGAGAGAGAGAGAGAGAGAGAGAGAGAGAGAGAGAGAGAGGGAGAGAGAGAGGGGGGGGGGGAGAGAGAGAGGGAGAGAGAGAGAGAGAGAGAGAGAGAGAGAGAGAGAGAGAGAGAGAGAGAGAGAGAGAGAGAGAGAGAGAGAGAGAGAGAGAGAGAGAGAGACAGACAAACAACAGAATAGTATTTCACTATTTGCAGTAGTTATATGAAATATATCCCATACACCACCTCCAACCATACTAAATAAGGATAAATGAAAGGACTTATGTCAATAATTACATATTTCCCTCTCTTGCATCCTCTCTTTTATCTTAGTGCCATATACCCAGAGATAAAAGCTTTCACTGTTCTCTTGTACCATTTTGGAATTTTATTATGACTCATTTACAGGGGTGTTTCCTGTGCACTAGACCCATTCTGTAAAACTGAAATCATGTATGACTGACTGATCATTTCAATTCAAATGCACATATCCATAAAATGGGATGCACAACAAGGACTCTGTAAAGCCACATAGTAATTGGGTGATGCTTACGCCTACTTCACCAAAGGTAGGTCATCACATAAATGATTTGGGGGGCTAGGGCAAGTGTTCTAAGTTCAAAGTAGACATGGGTGTTTGTGTACTTCAAAATCCAATTTACACTTTGACTATGAGGCCAATGCTTGGTCCTAGTTGGCTGAGCAAACAATCGCTGTCCGCAGTTTTTTCTTTTGGCACAAGGAAAAGGTTCATTCAGAGGATTACTGACATACAAAGGAACAGTAACCAAAGAACAATATTCTTAGATTATGTGTAGAATAGAATAGTTCATTTAAATTACTAATTTATTCAAATCAAAATGCAAGTCAAATTAGCTCGGCCAACACCGGGGGGGGATGAGAGATGCATGACACTACATGGCTTATCATGTAGCTCAGTGCTTCGGGCAGTCAACATGGGCAGTGACAAGCACATATTACATTCCATTATAGCCTATTCAGTATTTGTATGCAACAGTTCCCAACTACTGGATTACGAAAGTCCACTTTGGCCTTGGTTCATTTTGGGTACTGTGCCCAATAAGAACACTGCTTCCTCATTTAGAATAAAAAAGTTAAAGACTGTCATTTCACTGATACCATGACAGAACACGAAATTTCATAACTGAGCAACCCGCATTTCTCATAATTAGGCTGTGAGAATCAGTGACATTATTTTTGGTGGCTTTTTGCTCAGTGAAAGGTAATCGTCTCATTACTAAAGAACAGTAAAATCAAGTAGCACAGCCGCAGGTGACAAAGTCCAATACGGTCTGGTGTGGCAATGCAATACTTCCACACAAGTCCTGGTACAGCATCAAAGTAATTCTTTCATCTACTGGTCACCACGTCAAGTCTGTGTGCAAGAATAAAACCTAAAGGTCATACAAGTGAGACCCCAGAGGAAAGCACGCCAACCCCAAAATGCAGGGTAGTAGTCACTAAAGGGTCAACGGGAGACTAGAGCTACAGGATAAAATATGATTACGAGTAAGATCTTCAAGGAAATTAGAGATGATGTTCAACATCTTCATCTCTCTTCCACATGTCTCCGTCAATGTCTCTGTCAGAAGTCTTGCATGAGGTAACTGAAGTTTACAGCCATACATTGCAGGTGTGTCAGTTTTGCTGTGAAAATACTGGTAACATTGAAAATGCTCTCCCATACCCTCAAAAGACAACCAATGCCCCAATCATGCCTAACCATTCATTGCCCCATGTCAACCTTGCTCTGCTTCTAAATCACAGCAACTTTCTCTAAAACAGTGAAAGTCATTTATTGTGAGTGTTTGATCGAATACACAAAGCAACAGAGAGCTAGGCTTCATCTACCCGGGTGGTCTAATAATCTGGCTGTCGTAATCCTGCTACAAGCAGTTACCTTAACACTACTTTCACAGGCAGACTAGTGTCCGTTTCATTCAGTTGTGTTCAGCTTCAGGGAATCATCACATAACCCACAGCATCAACTTCAGTCTTCAGTGAGTTTCGCGGTCATCAGGAAGAACAAAATTAAAAAAAACTTACACCACTGTGAGGAAAGCTGCAAAGCCAAGTACCAAGTATAATATAATGACTCTTTAGTGGGGGTTGATACACGGAGTATGGCACTGTATGTTACAAACACGGTACAATCACAATCCGCGGCGTATCACATTTGTCACTGTATTGCATACCACACACTGAAAGTCTTTTCCTTCAAGTCCATATTTGCAGGATACCAGTTTGGAGTGGGAAGGGAGTCTGCACAACCAACAAAAATGCCAATTCAATAATGTAAACAAGTACATACACATCAGTGTACATGGTCATCAAACAAGCAGTCTAAACTTGTGGCCCTTGCTTCACCTGCTCTTAGTGACCTACAGGAGGAACGCGTCATTCCCCAAGCACTCCACAGTCTGCCAGTGGAAGGGGAATATACCAAACAGCTGCCGTTTCAAATTCTCCATCAACCATGAAATATGCAGTGCAATCAACCAGCGTGTGTTACGACAGCAGCCAGATCAGTCCATCAACAGAAAAACAGTCAACAATGATCCCATCAGAAACACTGTGTATAAATGTCCCTGAAACAAATAGCATTAATCAGATTCTTCATGATGCACGGGAGGACTGAATTCTACAATGGTGGCTGTGAAAACAGGAAACAAGAAGGGCAAAGCCCATACGACTCACATGCTTGACCTTGACCTGTACATGACCTTGACCTTTACATGACCTTGACCTACGTGTGACATTCAAGGTCAAGGTCAAACAACTAAACCTAGCAATGACGTCATACACTAAGAACTGCTTTACACATTTTCCCTACCAAAATACATGTGACCTTGACCCAAGGTCAAGGTCATCCAAGGTCATGCAATACAAAGCTGTTAATTCAAGACATAGGAAGCACAATGGTGCTTATTGGCACTTTCTACCATGAGATATGGTCACTTTTAGTGGTTCACTACCCCATTTTGGTCACATTTCATAAGGGTCAAAGTGACCTTGACCTTGAGGATATGTGACCAAATGTGTCTCATGATGAAAGTACAGTGTTCAAAAAAAGTAGAGGATATTGATATAAATGAGACTATAACCAAGTTCCGTTTATCATCAGTGACTTGCTTTATTTCATTATGGATGCAAGAGCATGTTAACAACATTTTCAAAGCAAAAATCAACAATAAAATTAGTCACGTGACTTTTTACACGCTTCCCCTCAAAGCAGGGTGACATTTCAAAAATAACAAAAGTTCTGAAAGTCTCTAATAACGGGTTGGGCCTCTGTTAACGGTCAAACAGGCTGTGCAGCGCCTCCTCATGCTGTTGAAGTGCTGCCTGATGGTTACTTGAGGAATTGCAGCCCATTCCTGCTGAAGGACAAGGGCCAGCTGCTGAAGGTTCTGGGGAGCTGGAACGGCATCATGGACACGTCTCCCCAGAAAGTCCCACAGGTTTTCAAGAGGGGACAGGTCGGGGGACATCGATGGCCATGGCAGGGAATTGATCTGCCATCTTTGCAAGTGATTCCTGACGACATTTGCTCGATGAGCTGGGGCATTGGCGTCCTGCAAGATGAATCCCGGCCCATGGCGGCGTGCAAAGGGCACAACAAGTGGATCAATGATGTTGTCCCGGTAGTAGACACCATTGACATTGCCCTGGCACACATGAAGGGGCGTTCTGCCAGTGCTGGTGATGCCACCACACACCATAACGCTGCCCCGCCCAAAGCGGTGGTGAGCAATCATGTTGTCCTGATGATAACGGTCTCCACGGTGCCTCCAAACCCGCACCCGGCCATCGTTGAAGTCCAGCTCGAATCTCGATTCGTCCGAAAACATCACGTCACCCCATTGGCGCCTGGTCCATCGTTGGTGGATGCGGCACCAGGCGCTTCTTGCTTGGCGATGGCGTGGTGTGAGAGGCAACACTATGCGCGGTCTAAAGGCGTTCACCTGAGCGTCGTGCAACCGGTTTCGGATGGTCTGGGCGGAGACTTGGACCCCTGCTACCCGTTGGAGGTGTTGTCTCAACCAGGTAGCACTTTGGGTGTTGTTTAGTTGACCATGATTGGTGATGATCAAGTTTTGACGACGGATGGTTATTCTTGGACGCCCACTTGTAGGCGTGTCGACAACTTCTCTGGTATTAAGGTAACGGTTTCACAGTCTGCTGATGACAGACTGTGAAACACCAAGGTGTCTTGCCACGTTCACCTGCGTACTTCCGGTCTGTAGCATTCCGACTCTGACCCATCTTTGGTCTTCTCTTAGCCAATGCATGATTTCAACTGAAGTTTTGACCAACTGTGTGGCTAGAACACACTTGCCATGAGTGAATACAGTCAAAGTTATTCGATTTGCACGTGTTTTTGACGCAGAAAACCTTTGTGTGAAAATGGGGCATTGACCCCAAACTGCCTTGCGTTAATTTACTTTTTCGCACGAGCATCCAGGAACTAGGTCAATGGTGTGAAAATGTAAGGCAATGGTGTGGCTATCCATGACCATCAATAAATAATTCCTGCCTTTTAAGATTCATCTGATTTTTATGCTTCAAACTCAATATCCCCTACTTTTTTTGAACACTGTATAACATGTGTACTACAATGTTATGAAGTTTGGAAGAGTTATCTTCTATAGTTCAGGGTCAAGGTCACTTCAAAATATGTATACAATCAAACTTTGAAGAGTTCCTGTGACCTTGACCTTGAAGCAAGGTCAAGTCACTGTGTACGTTTTTGTACGCCTTGTCATCCTACACATTCATGCCAAATTGGGTGTTGATAGACTTAATAGTCTCCGAGAAAAATCCAACGTTAAAGTTTTTTTACGGATTAAAGGACGCCCTGACGCCCAGTCTGCCCAGACGCCAGGACGGACGCCTGGACGCCCGGACGGACGACACGGGTGACCTAGTATGAAAGTATAACATGTGTACTACAATGTTATGAAGTTTGGAAAAGTTATCTTTCATAGTTCAGGGTCAAGGTCACTTCAAAATATGTATACAATCCAACTTTAAAGAGCTCCTGTGACCTTGACCTTGAAGCAAGGTCAATCAAACTGGTATCAAAAGATAGGGCTTACTTTGCCCTATACACCATATATAGGTCAGGTATCCAATCTCAAAAACTTCAGAGAAAATTGGGAAAATGTGAAAAATGGCTGTTTTTTATACAACATTTACGGCCCCTGCGACCTTGACCTTGAAGCAAGGTCAAGTCACTATGTATGTTTTTTGAGGCCTTGTCATCATACACCATCATGCCAAATTGGGTGTTGATAGACTTAATAGTCTCCGAGAAAAATCCAACGTTAAAGTTTTTCACGGACGCCTGGACGCCCGGACGCCCGGACGGACGACACGGGTGAGTACATAGACTCACTTTTGCTTCGCATGTGAGTCAAAAACAGGCACATTCTTGCATCCTGTTTATCGGGAAAGAAATGGACAGAGTTTTGTTTGCAAACAAACAAGTAATGTGATGAAGTATATTTGAACTGCAAGTAAGCAGGAGAGTATGTACTAAAGAGTGATTGAGTGCAAAGAGGATCACCTTGTCTCGGAACAAGTAATGTTCAATTGCATTGCAGAGTTCACGTAGCATGAGGCAGTTGGGATAAGAAATTTGTGTTACTTCAGTGTCGAACATCAAGATGTTGAGAAGATAAATAAATCAATACCCTCTTTTCTGGTATTCCACTATCATGTTTCTGCAGTCAACCCCACATCTTAACTGTCAACTAAAAATACAAAAAACATATATTTTCCCATCATATCTCAAGATATCAATATTATCAGCCCAAATCCAAGAAATAAAACTTTTATTAGTGAACAGTCTCATTTATGATTCCTCTCACAACAAGGGCTTTTACAGGTTTATAAATCAACGACATCAATTACTCATCAGTCCTGCATAATCAAATACTATCTGCACGTTCCTTTCACACCATGTTCCTGCCTGCTAGAGTGATGAATGTGCATGATTGAGTAAACAAGTTTTGATAAGAATTTTTTCGGTAGATATTGCAGATATGTTCAAGATATTACTTAGGTTTGTAAAAAAGACTCCCTGAAGCTAAGTAATGAAAATTCTCAAGTGAACACTTGTGCACTTGCATGTATGTATGCATGCAAGTACAAGCATGTGCACACCAACAGTGGCATCCATGGCACATTCCTGCCTAGCAATGGGAATTATTTCAATGTGTGTTTATATACTATGAGGTTCCTGACACCCACCCCCCCAAAAAAAAAACCCCCAAAACCCCAATAAAACAACAACAACAAAAAAAATAAACCCAACTAAAACCCATGACTCCTCTAAAAAAAAAACCACCTCAACAATAAAAACAAAAACCACTCAATTTACATCCCTATATTCCTCAGCAGTGAACTCCATGCCAAAAGATATGCAATGGCCATTTTGAAGACACGAACACATGTACAGCGCATGTCCATCAGTCCCCTTTCTACATTTCCATACCCACTTCTTCATCCATTACCAAGGGCTACCACCAAGATGTAGACAGTGGCGTGTGATTCAGTCAGACTGAAAGCTATTCATTTACACTCCACACATCAACCTCAATTTATGCATTCGCACCACATGCCTCCAACTTCACGCCCGTGCCTGACAAGGTCATTGTGTTCCCACTTCCCTCAACTTCATTCATTCATCCTTCAAGTTACTGAAGCTAAGTGATCAATATAGAAATATGTCCTCACTCTAGCTTGTTCTCATACATTAACTTGCTGGCTATTATGAAGAACAAGAAAGAAACTGCCATGTATACCTACAATGCCCTTATGAAAAGAATTATGTTAGCATGCCAGAATCCAAACATGAACCATTATTCACTCATATAAACGCGTCCACGTTTCACAGAGATTCAAGGGTTGTCAATAACAGCTATATCCTACCAGTGGTCAACAAATCTTTTGCACGTTGAACAAGGCAGCAGATGCCATGAACACATGGAAATAGTACGAGTGTACTTGTGTGGTGGCATAGATGTAATAACCATGTTATCATTAGAACAAGAGATCAATAGCTCACGGTTCCAAGAACTTCAGTCAAGTCCACTGAAATCATGAAACAACAATCCACCCCCAAAGCCATCCGACCTGATCATCAACTAGCAGTGAGCAAGGGCCAACAAGTCACAAACCTTACCACTCCTGCCAGCAAGGCAGTCATTCATATTCACCTCTACCAGGTAGCTATTCATTGAGAGGGGGAGGGAGAGAGGGAGGGTTTTGAGAGAGAGGGAGGGTTTTGAGAGAGAGAGAGAGAGAGAGAGAGAGAGAGAGAGAGAGAGAGAGAGAGAGAGAGAGAGAGAGAGAGAGAGAGAGAGAGAGAGAGAGAGAGTAGATGGGCCAGACATGAGAAAATTTGTACTGCAGTATTATGAGAATAAAATACTGCTTAATATGAAGCACTGAAGGATTTTAAAACAGTTTCAACTGGATCCTGGTCAAACCTTGCTTGCATCATCTTAAGGGGAGACCTGGCAATTACTGAACACTTTTCCACAAAATCTTTTTCCCCCAGGTTTTGATGACACTTATTGGTTCATTTTTAAAATCAGAATCTATGAAAAATGTTCAAAAAGAGGCTTTTTTTTAGTGTACTTCTTTCTTTATAAAGATAATTTGACGAAAATATGAAAAAGATAATTTTTTTAGAGACAAAATTCTAAAATAAAGAAAACACATACAGACTTTCAACAAAATGTATTTTGTACATTATCAACTTCTTCATGCATTAGCAGAGCAAAATTTTACCCATCTTGATCACCAAAAAAGTTATCAATAGTAGTAATTATCATACTTTTGGTTACGGTAAACCTAGAGATTGTTTATATTCCTCAGCTAATATAAAAATTACCATTAATCTCACAATTCAAAAATACCTGTTATTATACAGAGAAATGACTTCTCAACATGATAAAAAAAGGGAAAGCCTAACACGAATACAAATTTTCCCAAAAATTTTCCAATGACGCTACAATTAAGAAAAATCTAATCGTGAGAAATCAGCCTTCAAACATTTTAGAGGATTTTTTCTTCATTGCAGAAAGACCTACAGTCTAATGTACAGCTGGATTTGATCTATTTACACTTCTGGCTTTCAGTCAGTCATCCTGCATCATGCCTGAGCAGCAATGGCTCGCTGATGCTCAACATGACGTGTTTGTAGTGTCTTGGCGAAGGCTGCACTTGCTGCTCTGTCTGCCTTTCTCTTCTCATCCTCCTTCTCCGCAATAGCCAGTGTCACTTAATTTGCTGCAATGTTCATGTTTATCACTTCTGCAATATGAAAGTTGCCTTGGTTGAACTGGTTCACTGCCTGACTAACAGCAGCCAACACACGATGCTTTCCAACAAAGACAGTTTTTGGACAGTGCACCCAGATCAGGTTGTTCAGGCTTTTATTGCAGTTCTGTGTTTTTCCACGAAGAATCTTCTGTAGGAGGGCTGAATTGGTAAACCTCCTGTACACAGGAACAAGAGCCTCAGCCACTGATTTGCTGAGAGCAGTTCCCACATGCTTCTCATGAGACAGGATGGTCACCTGCTGCTTCAGCCTGCTTGACAAAGCACCATGAATTTCCTCCAGGAGAGCATCAGGTGTGGTGAGGTTCTTTGTCAATAGACATACAGAAGAGGCATGCCAAACACTTTGCACAGCTTTCTCAAAGCTGCATGTCCACTCCCGATCTGGTGAGTGAACAGCACTGCCAGCTGATTCACCTCAAAGCCAACGTTCTTCTCTGGCCTTTTCTGCACATGGGGCGAGGAGAAACGGTCGTTCAGTTCACCACATTGATGACAACTCAGAGTCATCCTCCACGAAAATCCAAGAGAAGTGCCAAGACGCACAGAGAGACATTGCTGAAACAGTTGGGGCATAGGGCAACAGAGAAGAGTTCATTCAGCTGGCCCACCTCCGTAAGAGTCCACATTCGTTCACCAGCGCTGGGTACAGCATACTCATCTCAGAACCAGTCCAGTTTAGATCGTGATGCTGACGTCAATGGCCCTGGATCGGGGGTTGGGGAGGGAGAAAGCTCAGATGGAGATTTTGATGTTGATGGCACTGATTCGGCGATAGTGGAAGAAGCAGGGGGGGGGGGGGGGGGGGGGGGGGGGCGCGAGAAGAGAATGCATGGGTGGGCTCATCATGATGCACAACTGATGTCGGGAGATCTGCCGGACAATCTGTACTTGCGATGCCACTCTTTTCCTCCTTTGCAAGTCTCGCTTTCGCCAGCTGCTGATTTCTTTGGTTACTTTTCTTTCCTTTGAAGGCATGTACAGTGTGGTACTTTTTTTTAAGGCATGGTAACAGCATTTAACCTTTAGGAGGCTGCTGGCGCATTGATGCGCCACAGCGTACATTCCCCAGACGTCCGCCGGCGCATCAGTGCGCCGAGCGATAGTGATGTGCTCTGTTGACTTGCCTAACGCTGCCTTTGAGTCATGCTGTTCTAAAAATATCAGTCTCGTGCAGTGATCACGTGGCAACGAGAGCCGCCATTTTGGCGATCGAGAAAACGCGCAGCAAATTTTCTGCGAATTTTTCATGAAGTTGCGTCTTCGTCGTTTGTGAACGGGACTTTTTTCTTTGCCAGTATGGCGGCTGACGAAGAAGTTGAAGCGCTTGTGGATTTATTTTTCGATTCTGACTCTCAGAATATGAATTCAAAGGCTTTACTGACATTGATGTGATGGGAGATGGAAGGATAGAGAGAGGCAATCACGTGCTTCGACCGATGTGTTGTGGTCTGTAGATCGAGAGGAGCGGAAGCTTGATTCAGATGAAAATGACTCGGCCGACTTCCCTAGCGTAAGTAATTGTAGGATTGGGCGCAGAAGATTTACCTCCCCTTTAACAAGTGAAGCGCTGCACTACATCTTAGGTGTTCAGGAGAAGCAAAGAGCGCTCAATTGCCAACATGAAGCGCTCATGCAGCGCGTTGTACTCCTGAACAAGCCTTATCCCTTACAAATGATCATATAGCTCTTTGTACATGAAGCCAAGAGCAGTTATCTCCCTTGCACTGGTTGTATGAGATGCAGGGCTTTCGATCGACACCAAACATGCGAAGATCTGTTCAATTTTCCTATATGTTGCCAAGGCCCAAACATTGGCATTTTATGAGCAAAAATTGTGCAACAACACTTTTGTAAGGGTGGGTCATCTGTTTTCTTGATGGTTTTTGCACAGAAAGATGCTATTTTCAAGCTCAACCTTACTAGATTAGAATTGTTAAGGGTTCAAAGAGTGCAAAAAAGCAAAAATCTCAAAATCGACCATGCAAGCCCAAATGATCAATTTTCACTGCCGTGTCTCCCCTTAAAAAAGTTCTGCATTTATCAAAGTATTCACCACGTTCCAAGCAAATCAGTTTACACACCGAAACCCAAGTATCACAAGAATGCATGCATGCACGCACACAAAAACACACCTGACAACTCACCAAATGACACCATCCACAATCGTGTTACCCTCATTTGCCTGCATCTACTCTCTCCCAAATACAAAAACACACGTTCTGCAAATACTTATTTGCACACTTCTTAGCGCACTATGTGAAAGCATACGCACACACACACACTCACAGACCCTGACAACTCACCAAATGACACCATCCACAATCATGTTACGCTCATTTGCCTGCATCTACTCTCTCTCAAATACAAAAACACATGCTCTTCTGCAAGTACTCATTTGCACACTTCTTAACGCACTATGTGAAAACATACACACACAAACTCACAAGGCATGCATCACACACACAGAGCATGCATCACACACGCACACTCTCTCTTGAAAACTCCACAGCCTTGAAGCAAGACTGACAGCAAGCTCCAAGGCAACAAGTCAACAAACAAGACATTGGGTCCTCAGCTGCTCCTGGTGATCAACCAGTGGTCTGCTCCTCCTGCAACAGGCCAGGAGACAGCACCACACAGCAGGTCTTTGGACCAACACAGCAGACAAAAGTTTCATGGAAATGGCAACAGCCATGTCAAGAAACACACAGAGAAGTCTGAGAGGGAGAGATTGGGTCTGGATACATTACCATGGCGTTGTTGCCAAGGCCTCCCATGCCACCTCCCATTCCTCCACTGGCACCTCCCATCCCGCCGCCCATGGCAGCGCCTCCACCGCCGCCACCACCACTGCCGCCACTCAGGTTGGGGCCACCCAGGTTGCCTCCAGGCATGGCGCTGGGTGGGGCATTGCCACCACCGCTGCCTCCTCCCATGCCTCCAAAGCCACCACCACCCATGCCACGGCCACCGGGCATCTGCAAATAACCAGCGTACCAGGTTAAGTCAGTGTGCATGGAACAGGTCAGTTGCTTGACAGTGTAGATGTTGCCTGGTTCAAAATGAATGAAAGGGAATACGGGGGCAGGGAATGCAAGTGATGAAGTACAGATGAACATTACGATGCTTCATACACGACTTGACACAGAGCAAGTATGGAAGGTGCACCTACTTATATGGATGAGAACTGCCTACACAGAGCCACTTGGAGTATTGATTCATACCTTCAAGGCAAATTCCCTGGGAATTAGCCCAAGATTAACCTTTGCTTTTAGATACACACGCATAAGCATGCACATGCCTACATGTACACACACATACACAGAAATAATTATCTTCCCAGCATCCATGTCATTCTTGCAAGGACACACTTCGGTCACACGAGACTAAAGCAGCAAGGAAAATCTCTAGCAGAAAAAGACTGGCGGATGGCTTACCTGGTTACCACCACCACCACCACCACCACCGCGCTCCAGACCCATGCCAGCTGGAGGTGCAGGAGGGGGAGGAAGGGGGGGAGCACCACCACTTCGGACTCCACGAGAACCTGGTCCCTCACCACGGATGTTTGGGCTCTGAGGAATCCACAAAAAAGCATTTGTTACATCAAGGCTGGCACATAAGGGATGATGGATAATTGGTTGGATAGATGGATGGATGGATGGATGGATGGATAAATGGATGGATATCTGGATGGATGGATGGAACTGCACAGCCTATACTTTTGCGTAGAATCTGAAAGGCCAGTGACAACCAAAGGCAGCTTGTGGAATCCAAGCAAGTCAACGCTCTTTTCCTTTTACATATCATGAAATAAAAGGTCTATTGTTACTCCAAAGGCTGAGGGAGATCACTGGGGAAGACATATGCACTGAGATTGAAACAAAGAGAATCTTGCATGACTGCATACAGATGAATGCACGGTTTCAAGCCAACACCACTTCACAAGAGCAGAGCTGTCATGCAGCTCTGATCACAAGATAAATTTATCAAGTTAAACACGAGTCCCCTCCTTTCAGGCCTAACACAATTGTGTCTGCCTGACTCATATGATAGTGTTGCATGTCCAAAGATTAAAGGAACAACTAAGTTGATAAACTTGTCTCTTAACCCTTATCGTGGTAAGCCCGGCATTTGCCGCGCTCGCCTTCGTGGTCCGCCAGTGGTAAGCGCGGCATATGTCGTTTCAGACACCACGTGCGTTCTGGCTCTCTCCAAGTACAAGCCTATCATATAACTCTACGTTTACTGATACCACTTCATGCAGAGAGGCTTCTCTACAGTCTACAGCTTGGCCAATCAACAATCAGGGCGGTTCTGGCTCATTCTCTGGAAATGTACCCAAGGAGGGGTTACGTTCTTAAATTGGTCAGACCAAAAGTATTACACTATAAGACCAAAATATATTCAAGTAGACAAACAAAAAACATATTTAAGAAACACCATGAGCAACGGGAAAAGGCTGAGTGTAAAATTTGAGCTTTTATCGCTAGTTGTGTTGACAAAATGTGCCGATTTCAGCTGGCCAGTTTGTTACATGGAAAGACGATAACTTTTCAGATGACAATTGCAACTGGAATTTCCTTTTAAATTTCAAAAAGAATGGTTGTATGTTAATCTATTACACACATACTTGACGATTACAGATGACGTTTTATTTTTTTTGCACTTTTGTGAAACAATTAGGGATTTAATTTTTGTTACTGGTTCGTAACACGTCGTGTCCGATAGAAGGTTTTGTAAAAATACTCGGCGGAAGAATATTAAGCAAACGAATTGACCCAATTCCACGTCCATTCAAAAACAGAATGTCTGAGAGAGTCATATTTGATAGAAAACACAATTTATGAAGGGAAACTTGCTAGAAGTGAGATGAAATTGCGTCATTTCTGAATTTGTGTCCACAAAATGCGTTACGACACAGCAATCAACTGGACTACATTTTTCATGGCAAAATAGTCCTGCAAGGGGAATAACTGCAAAGGTCCTATGCGGAAGGACATACTGAGTGATCCCTGTGTGGTTTTCACAAACTTCGCGTTCGCGGGAAGCAGGTCATTAAACTCAAATCTGTGGTGTCCGCGTCTTTCATCTTTGTTACGACCTAGAAATCCCGGCCATTTTTTCCAGTGTGCTAGCTGAAGAACGCCTACAATGGAAATTTCAGGAGTTTAGTAATGTTTCACATTGTTAAATGTGAAACGTTATTCATTTTTTAATCTTTAGTTGTACTTACCGATTGTTGTTGACTAAGTTTGTGAGGTGAAAATAGATCGAAAACCGGTTCAAACTGAAACATTTCTTTGAAAATGTGCGGTTTCTTGTGAAATTAAACATAAAAGTGGACAGCATGGGAATTCATTACCCTTCATACCGGACCCAAAATTACTCCTTACCTTATCTTACAGCTTTATTTAAAGTCTTGTTACTAAAATAGCATGGTTTGTCGATCTATTGCTTGTTCTTTCTTGTTCGTAAACAAGACCGTGACGACGCGATGGAAGTTGTGTCTTTGTTACAACCTAGTGATTATCCTTGAGATATATCGTTAAAAATCTGTTTTGTTTTTTCCCCTGATGCTTTTATGGTGAAAAGGCTTTTTAGATCTATGTTTACTTCTCTCCAATACGCAAGCAATAGTGATGGCGCATCAATATTTAAATAACATTTGGATTTTGCTTTTGTTCAACTGGTTTGTAACAAGACACGATATGTAAAGTGTCATACATTTCTAATTTTGTTCCAAATGTCAAGATTAATAAGTTATCTATTGCAAGCTATTTATGATGTGTTTATTAGTCATTTTCAACATGTTTTGTAAGGAAATTATCTGAAAACCATTATGTTTTGACCACATTTAATATCTGTTTGGCGTCCAGTGTTACAAACTAGAAATGAGGTCAAGCACCTCTTCATACCCCATTTACTTAGAAAAAGGCAAAGACCTTGCTCCAGTTTTACTCTAGATGATAGGTCCAAGCATTTTTTTAACCTGAATATGTACTTTTAATACAAATATTTGATGAAAAATATTTCACCACCCATGTAACATACTTGGGTACATTTCCAGAGAATGACCCTTCTATGAGCGTTATAGTAGAAATTATGCTGTACATCCTGTACGAATCGAAGTGGACGCTCGAGTCAACATGTCGCGATCGCGAAATCTGTTCGAAGATTTTAATCCTTCAGCTGCCGAAGATTAAGATGATAAGGAAACTTTGGATGAAATAATCAGGCAAGCTGTAATTAGTTCTAGAATGCCGATCTCTCAAGCTGCGAATGATCGAGAGGTAGGAGAAGATGATAGTGAGGGGTGGATGCGAACAGCTGATGAGCCGCTAATCGCGCCATTCACCGGTGAGTCGAAACTCCTCGCGGAGATCAACTCTTGACGCTGAGCCAATTGACTTTTTCAATCTATTCCTGGACGATACAGTTTTTGATTTGCTTGTGGAGAAAACAAACTTGTATGCTGAGAGGAAACTGGAAAGCAACGAGTCGTCTCCTCATTCGCGATTGTTACGCTGGTCGCCTGTCAGCTGTGACGAAATGAAAACATTCCTTGCTCTCGTGATCCTCATGGGCATCGTTGTGAAATCGTCCATCCCAGCATATTGGAGCACAGATGAAGTCGATGCCACTCCATTTTTTGGTCAGACAATGTCGCTCACACGTTTCCAAGGAATACTGAGCAACCTGCACTTGGCAGACAACGTGCTCGACGACAAGACTAATCCATTGTTCAAAATACGGCCATGTAAATAACTCTTCCAGATAGCAGAACTATGTGGACATGTGTACTTTCAAGTTTCATGCAACTGGATTACTGTGTTGTACTTTAAATTTCATTGCAACTGGATTACTGCATGTACTCTCAAGTTTCCTGCAATTGGATTACTGGGTGTACTTCCAAGTTTCTTTCAACTGGATTACTGGTTTGGATGAGACTGCTTGCTGCAATCAGGCACACTGGTATGTGTGAATGTGCCTCCTACCTTCCCCAGTGTTTTTGTTTTTGTTTTTTTACATGAAAGGGTATTCATGTACATAGCAATTTTCTTGATGCTTTTGTAGTATTGCTGGTTTGAGGTAAGTTTTTGAAAATGTTTGTGTAGTGTGTAATGCCTTCTTGTGTCTCATAATGACAAAAATTGGCAGAATTTTCAGTTTTATTACAGACAAATGATCAAATCATGAATGTAGGAGACAAACTTTACTGCAGACTGTTTTCATGTTGAATTATCCACATATTGATGTTATTCAGTTTCTACATTTGCGATAATATGAGGAATACTGCATAAGATGGAAGAGTATAGGTAATCAGAATTACTTCCTTTTGCCTCTCTAATACCTGGATCATCGAATTTGCATTGTAATTTAAAGAGTGCATTTTTGGTCACAGAGAATGATACATTAGTATGCACAGATGATAAAGCAAACATCCAGTAGGGTTTATAGGGTATTTACTCACTATTGCATAGTGATTTACCAGTTTTATTTTTCCAAGAGTGAAAAACACACAAATGTTTACCATTTAAAATTTGACCAAAAAATCAGGATTTGAATAAAGACTATAAACTGCACACCAAAATATTGTTCATTCAATTTCAAGCATTTTGTGTTTTTATTTTATGTGTCTATCTGTAACGGTTCATCATCAATCTCAAAGTTAATGAAAGGTGTGCGTGTTGCTCAATTTGCTCGTGTTTTAGCACCACTGGCAGCCCATAACGTCATCGTTTTAGCACCAGTGTAAGGGTTAACATTCAAGACGCGAGGTATGAAAGACTGCCATTACGTTGCACACTTGACCAAAGAGAGCTAAGTGATTTGGCCCAAGAGAGTTATCCCCCTTCAATGGTAGCTAAGGTCTTAGAGAAAAACCAAGTGGTTCTGGGGCCTGTTCAAGAGGCCTACAGGTACGTACCGGTACGTACCGCGCCGGAGAGCCGTTGCGCCTGTATAGCCAAAATGGCTGCCTTCGGGGAAAGGAAGAAAGTCGTCATCACAAATATGCGCTGTGGCACGCATTTCGACCTGTGATTATTACCCAGCCTATGCGAGACGTTACAAGAAGTTAGGCTGATATTGTACTTTTCTTTTTTAAAAGAATAACTGCTCTGAAATAATTACTGGGCAAGATGTTAGCAAACATTTCTAAGGCAGATAGCGAAACAATTTTAAGGGAAGCAACTCTTATATCTTACATTAGCCCTTTGTTTGTTGTGTAATCTCCCTTGAAGTGAGCATCGAAATATTCTTGCTTACACCAAGTTAGCACTGTTGTTTTGACATAAATTTCTATTCGAGCGATGCCGAGCATTCATGCACAGCTACAGCTTAACGTATTCATCAGCTTCCACAAGGAACGAGCAGTCTGCAGCTGCTGGTTTACTCATTTGGTTGAGAAGCGCAATCCGCGGCGATGAGAAGGCATCGCGGAAGCCATCTTGGCTACCGTTGGGTCATAACGAGTCGTTCAAGAGGGCACACCGGTTGCGAGCCGGTAGGCTACCGGTAGGTCGTCTTGAACGCACGGCAGGACTCCGCCGAGTGAAGACCTGGCGCTGGCACATAAATGCGTAGGTTCCATTATTTTGTTTGGATCACTTAAACTGGGTGGTATTTTGGTTTAACCTATTAACAAAAATCTGACAGGTTGGTCCACTTCCTCGTTCTCTTTGGTTTTCGCCTTGTTCTTCTTTGCTTTCAACAGTAGTATGATCGAATGACTTGAAAACATCTGCAACTTTTTTCCACCATAAAATTAATGTAGTCTATTATGTAGACATTTCGTGTATGCTTTAGTCAGACTATAAATATCCTCTACCTGGATCCTATTCAACATTCTCTGCGTAGGTTACCCCCTGTGAAATTGGGAGTAAGAACTGACCCACCGCACCTCCCCATGTGATTCGTAGTCACAGACCATGAGTGTCTAGGTAGAAGGCATAGACCATGAGTGTCTAGGTAGAAGGCATAGACCATGAGTGTCTAGGTAGAAGGCACAGACCATGAGTGTCTAGGTAGAAGGCACAGACCATGAGTACTGTCTAGGTAGAGGGCATAGACCATGAGTGTCTAGGTAGAGGGCATAGACCATGAGTGTCTAGGTAGAGGGCATAGACCATGAGTGTCTAGGTCACAGAGGGCACAGACCATGAGTGTCTAGGTAGAGGGCATAGACCATGAGTGTCTAGGTAGAGGGCATAGACCATGAGTGTCTAGGTAGAGGGCATAGACCATGAGTGTCTAGGTAGAAGGCATAGACCATGAGTGTCTAGGTAGAGGGCACAGACCATGAGTGTCTAGGTAGAGGGTATAGACCATGAGTGTCTAGGTAGAAGGCATAGACCATGAGTGTCTAGGTAGAGGTCATAGACCATGAGTGTCTAGGTAGAGGGTATAGACCATGAGTGTCTAGGTAGAAGGCATAGACCATAAGTGTCTAGGTAGAAGGCACAGACCATGAGTGTCTAGGTAGAGGGCATAGACCATGAGTGTCTAGGTAGAAGGCACAGACCATGAGTGTCTAGGTAGAGGGCACAGACCATGAGTGTCTAGGTAGAGGTCATAGACCATGAGTGTCTAGGTAGAGGGTATAGACCATGGGTGTCTAGGTAGAGGGCATAGACCATGAGTGTCTAGGTAGAGGGCATAGACCATGAGTGTCTAGGTAGAAGGCACAGACCATGAGTGTCTAGGTAGAGGGCATAGACCATGAGTGTCTAGGTAGAGGGCACAGACCATGAGTGTCTAGGTAGAGGGCATAGACCATGAGTGTCTAGGTAGAGGGCATAGACCATGAGTGTCTAGGTAGAGGGCATAGACCATGAGTGTCTAGGTAGAAGGCACAGACCATGAGTGTCTAGGTAGAGGGCATAGACCATGAGTGTCTAGGTAGAGGGCATAGACCATGAGTGTCTAGGTAGAAGGCATAGACCATGGGTGTCTAGGTAGAGGGCATAGACCATGAGTGTCTAGGTAGAGGACACAGACAATGAGTGTCTAGGTAGAGGGCATAGACCATGAATGTCTAGGTAGAAGGCATAGACCATGAGTGTCTAGGTAGAGGGCATAGACCATGAGTGTCTAGGTAGAGGGCACAGAACATGAGTGTCTAGGTAGAGGGCACAGACCATGAGTGTCTAGGTAGAGGGCACAGACCATGAGTGTCTAGGTAGAGGGCACAGACCATGAGTGTCTAGGTAGAGGGCATAGACCATGAGTGTCTAGGTAGAGGGCACAGACCATGAGTGTCTAGGTAGAGGGCATAGACCATGAGTGTCTAGGTAGAGGGCACAGACCATGAGTGTCTAGGTAGAAGGCATAGACCATGAGTGTCTAGGTAGAGGGCATAGACCATGAGTGTCTAGGTAGAGGGCATAGACCATGAGTGTCTAGGTAGAGGGCACAGACCATGAGTGTCTAGGTAGAGGGCATAGACCATGAGTGTCTAGGTAGAGGGCACAGACCATGAGTGTCTAGGTAGAGGGCATAGACCATGAGTGTCTAGGTAGAGGGCATAGACCATGAGTGTCTAGGTAGAAGGCACAGACCATGAGTGTCTAGGTAGAGGGCATAGACCATGAGTGTCTAGGTAGAGGGCATAGACCATGAGTGTCTAGGTAGAGGGCATAGACCATGAGTGTCTAGGTAGAGGGCATAGACCATGAGTGTCTAGGTAGAGGGCATAGACCATGAGTGTCTAGGTAGAGGGCATAGACCATGAGTGTCTAGGTAGAGGGCACAGACCATGAGTGTCTAGGTAGAGGGTACAGACCATGAGTGTCTAGGTAGAAGGCACAGACCATGAGTGTCTAGATAGAAGGCATAGACCAGAGTGTCTAGGTAGAGGGCATAGACCATGAGTGTCTAGGTAGAGGGCATAGACCATGAGTGTCTAGGTAGAGGGCACAGACCATGAGTGTCTAGGTAGAGGGCATAGACCATGAGTGTCTAGGTAGAGGGCATAGACCATGAGTGTCTAGGTAGAGGGCACAGACCATGAGTGTCTAGGTAGAGGGCACAGACCATGAGTGTCTAGGTAGAGGGCACAGACCATGAGTGTCTAGGTAGAGGGCATAGACCATGAGTGTCTAGGTAGAGGGCATAGACCATGAGTGTCTAGGTAGAGGGCATAGACCATGAGTGTCTAGGTAGAGGGCATAGACCATGAGTGTCTAGGTAGAGGGCATAGACCATGAGTGTCTAGGTAGAAGGCATAGACCATGAGTGTCTAGGTAGAAGGCATAGACCATGAGTGTCTAGGTAGAGGGCACAGACCATGAGTGTCTAGGTAGAGGGCACAGACCATGAGTGTCTAGGTAGAGGGCATAGACCATGAGTGTCTAGGTAGAGGGCACAGACCATGAGTGTCTAGGTAGAGGGCATAGACCATGAGTGTCTAGGTAGAGGGCACAGACCATGAGTGTCTAGGTAGAGGGCACAGACCATGAGTGTCTAGGTAGAGGGCATAGACCATGAGTGTCTAGGTAGAGGGCATAGACCATGAGTGTCTAGGTAGAGGGCATAGACCATGAGTGTCTAGGTAGAGGGCATAGACCATGAGTGTCTAGGTAGAGGGCATAGACCATGAGTGTCTAGGTAGAGGGCATAGACCATGAGTGTCTAGGTAGAGGGCATAGACCATGAGTGTCTAGGTAGAAGGCATAGACCATGAGTGTCTAGGTAGAGGGCATAGACCATGAGTGTCTAGGTAGAGGGCATAGACCATGAGTGTCTAGGTAGAGGGCATAGACCATGAGTGTCTAGGTAGAGGGCATAGACCATGAGTGTCTAGGTAGAGGGCATAGACCATGAGTGTCTAGGTAGAAGGCACAGACCATGAGTGTCTAGGTAGAGGGCACAGACCATGAGTGTCTAGGTAGAGGGCACAGACCATGAGTGTCTAGGTAGAAGGCATAGATCATGAGTGTCTAGATAGAAGGCATAGACCATGAGTGTCTAGGTAGAGGGCATAGACCATGAGTGTCTAGGTAGAGGGCATAGACCATGAGTGTCTAGGTAGAGGGCATAGACCATGAGTGTCTAGGTAGAGGGCACAGACCATGAGTGTCTAGGTAGAGGGCATAGACCATGAGTGTCTAGGTAGAGGGCATAGACCATGAGTGTCTAGGTAGAAGGCATAGACCATGAGTGTCTAGGTAGAGGGCATAGACCATGAGTGTCTAGGTAGAGGGCACAGACCATGAGTGTCTAGGTAGAGGGCATAGACCATGAGTGTCTAGGTAGAGGGCATAGACCATGAGTGTCTAGGTAGAGGGCATAGACCATGAGTGTCTAGGTAGAGGGCATAGACCATGAGTGTCTAGGTAGAAGGCATAGACCATGAGTGTCTAGGTAGAGGGCATAGACCATGAGTGTCTAGGTAGAGGACACAGACAATGAGTGTCTAGGTAGAGGGCATAGACCATGAGTGTCTAGGTAGAATGCATAGACCATGAGTGTCTAGGTAGAGGGCATAGACCATGAGTGTCTAGGTAGAGGGCACAGACCATGAGTGTCTAGGTAGAGGGCACAGACCATGATTGTCTAGGTAGAGGGCACAGACCATGAGTGTCTAGGTAGAGGGCACAGACCATGAGTGTCTAGGTAGAGGGCATAGACCATGAGTGTCTAGGTAGAGGGCACAGACCATGAGTGTCTAGGTAGAGGGCATAGACCATGAGTGTCTAGGTAGAGGGTACAGACCATGAGTGTCTAGATAGAAGGCATAGACCATGAGTGTCTAGGTAGAGGGCATAGACCATGAGTGTCTAGGTAGAGGGCATAGACCATGAGTGTCTAGGTAGAGGGCACAGACCATGAGTGTCTAGGTAGAGGGCATAGACCATGAGTGTCTAGGTAGAGGGCATAGACCATGAGTGTCTAGGTAGAGGGCATAGACCATGAGTGTCTAGGTAGAGGGCATAGACCATGAGTGTCTAGGTAGAGGGCATAGACCATGAGTGTCTAGGTAGAGGGCATAGACCATGAGTGTCTAGGTAGAGGGCACAGACCATGAGTGTCTAGGTAGAGGGCATACACCATGAGTGTCTAGGTAGAAGGCATAGACCATGAGTGTCTAGGTAGAGGGCATAGACCATGAGTGTCTAGGTAGAGGGCATAGACCATGAGTGTCTAGGTAGAGGGCATAGCCCATGAGTGTCTAGGTAGAGGGCACAGACCATGAGTGTCTAGGTAGAGGGCATAGACCATGAGTGTCTAGGTAGAGGGCACAGACCATGAGTGTCTAGGTAGAGGGCATATACCATGAGTGTCTAGGTAGAGGGCATAGGCCATGAGTGTCTAGGTAGAGGGCATAGACCATGAGTGTCTAGGTAGAGGGCATAGACCATGAGTGTCTAGGTAGAGGGCATAGACCATGAGTGTCTAGGTAGAGGGCATAGACCATGAGTGTCTAGGTAGAGGGCATAGACCATGAGTGTCTAGGTAGAAGGCATAGATCATGAGTGTCTAGATAGAAGGCATAGACCATGAGTGTCTAGGTAGAAGGCACAGACCATGAGTGTCTAGGTAGAGGGCACAGACCATGAGTGTCTAGGTAGAGGGTACAGACCATGAGTGTCTAGGTAGAGGGCATAGACCATGAGTGTCTAGGTAGAGGGCACAGACCATGAGTGTCTAGGTAGAGGGCATAGACCATGAGTGTCTAGGTAGAGGGCACAGACCATGAGTGTCTAGGTAGAGGGCACAGACCATGAGTGTCTAGGTAGAGGGCATAGACCATGAGTGTCTAGGTAGAAGGCACAGACCATGAGTGTCTAGGTAGAGGGCATAGACCATGAGTGTCTAGGAAGAGGGCATAGACCATGAGTGTCTAGGTAGAAGTCATAGACCATGAGTGTCTAGGTAGAGGGCATAGACCATGAGTGTCTAGGTAGAGGGCATAGAACATGAGTGTCTAGGTAGAAGGCACAGACCATGAGTGTCTAGGTAGAGGGCACAGACCATGAGTGTCTAGGTAGAAGGCATAGATCATGAGTGTCTAGATAGAAGGCATAGACCATGAGTATCTAGGTAGAAGGCACAGACCATGAGTGTCTAGGTAGAGGGCACAGACCATGAGTGTCTAGGTAGAGGGTACAGACCATGAGTGTCTAGGTAGAGGGCATAGACCATGAGTGTCTAGGTAGAGGGCATAGACCATGAGTGTCTAGGTAGAGGGCACAGACCATGAGTGTCTAGGTAGAAGGCATAGACCATGAGTGTCTAGGTAGAAGGCACAGACTATGAGTGTCTAGGTAGAAGGCACAGACCATGAGTGTCTAGGTAGAGGGCATAGACCATGAGTGTCTAGGTAGAGGGCACAGACCATGAGTGTCTAGGTAGAGGGCATAGGCCATGAGTGTCTAGGTAGAGGGCATAGGCCATGAGTGTCTAGGTAGAGGGCATAGACCATGAGTGTCTAGGTAGAGGGCACAGACCATGAGTGTCTAGGTAGAGGGCATAGACCATGAGTGTCTAGGTAGAGGGCACAGACCATGAGTGTCTAGGTAGAAGGCATAGGCCATGAGTGTCTAGGTAGAAGGTGAATAAATAGGGAAATGCTGTCGACTTGGCTCTAACCGGCTCTAGTGCTATAGCGACTAATGGCCTTGCAGAGCCTGCAAAGACTGATGGCGACTAATGGCCTGGCAGAGCCTGCAAAGACTGATAGCGACTAATGGCCTGGCAGAGCCTGCAAAGACTGATAGCGACTAATGGCCTGGCAGAGCCTGCAAAGACTGATAGCGACTAATGGCCTGGCAGAGCCTGCAAAGACTGATAGCGACTAATGGCCTGGCAGAGCCTGCAAAGACTGATAGCGACTAATGGCCTGGCAGAGCCTGCAAAGACTGATAGCGACTAATGGCCTGGCAGAGCCTGCAAAGACTGATAGCAACTAATGGCCTGGCAGAGCCTGCAAAGACTGATAGCGACTAATGGCCTTGCAGAGCCTGCAAAGACTGATGGCGACTAATGGCCTGGCAGAGCCTGCAAAGACTGATAGCGACTAATGGCCTGGCAGAGCCTGCAAAGACTGATAGCGACTAATGGCCTGGCAGAGCCTGCAATGATGGCGACTAATGGCCTGGCAGAGCCTGCAAAGACTGATGGCGACTAATGGCCTGGCAGAGCCTGCAAAGACTGATGGCGACTAATGGCCTGGCAGAGCCTGCAAAGACTGATAGCGACTAATGGCCTGGCAGAGCCTGCAAAGACTGATAGCGACTAATGGCCTGGCAGAGCCTGCAAAGACTGATAGCGACTAATGGCCTGGCAGAGCCTGCAAAGACTGATAGCGACTAATGGCCTGGCAGAGCCTGCAAAGACTGATAGCGACTAATGGCCTGGCAGAGCCTGCAAAGACTGATAGCGACTAATGGCCTGGCAGAGCCTGCAAAGACTGATAGCGACTAATGGCCTGGCAGAGCCTGCAAAGACTGATAGCGTAAACTTAACCCATTCTCTGCATAAGTAAAATTCGGGGGAAATGAATAAGAACAAAACTGACAAATACAATGGTGTCTTTTTTCTTTTATTAGGTGAAAATACATCAGACAACAAGGGAAAAATTCAATAAAACATGCATTATATTAAGGGCCAGAGAAGTCCAATGCAACACAGACAATAGCCATAGACTTTCGATATCATGGGACAGTTTGGTACAGAAGCAATACTGTGGAAACAATGGCCAGTAAAACTTGGCATAGCACGATATCATAGAAAAGCATGTGGACAAAGGTATGGTAACTCAGTCCAAAGACACCATCTAACGGGACCGCCAACCTGCAGTTTTGAGGCGATTTGTCTCTGTGACGTGTTGACATTCGTGGGAACATCACTCCCAGTATAATGGAAGCTACAGTGGAAAAGTAATAATCGTGTTCTCACATAGTAGTGTCTTTCATGTGTATCTGCATTTAATTAATTCGAAGATTGAAAGAAAGTTGTGTATTACTTTCGTAATCAAAGACACTTTGAGCGTAATGAAGCAAGAATTCATAGTCGATCAGTTTGTTTACATTTGCCAAACCAGTGCGAAAATGTACGCGTGATTATTCAAGGTAGCCGTAAGTTTTATTGCAAAAGTTTAGGTGCTGTACTTGTCATCAAGAAGTATTCTTCAGACCAACAAATAAGTATTTTAAGTTAGTGAGCTTTCATCGGAGAGCGAACAGTGCAGCTCTTGTAAAATAGTGGCTCTCCGGAAGTAATGTTCCCACGAATCACTGTCCGGGACCTCTTTCGCAATTCGGCGAAGCTGGCAGTTCCATTAGATAGTGTCTGTGTCCAGTCATATCCATTAGACATGACGACAGGTCCAATTACACCATGGTAAAGTGACCTCTTACCGCCAACAACGGCCAACCCCACCCCCCAATGATCCGACTACTGCTTTACTGATCGCCTGTAAAAAGTCTTGCCTCTCCTTCCGTTTCTCAAGCTCACCAGCCGACCCCTCCTTACTTGGGTGCGGTAAGATCTCTGGTTGGTTGTATCTGAAGGATCTGGTCTGACTCCGTCCCAACGCTCCCTGGTACCCTCACTGGCTGCTCGGGGCCGCCCCTGGCTGAGCTACTGGAGCAGGCCCCTGGCCGAGCTACTGGAGCAGGCCCCTGGCGGAGCTACTGGAGCAGGCCCCTGGCGGAGCTACTGGAGCAGGCCCCTGGCTGAGCTACTGGAGCAGGCCCCTGGCCAAGCTACTGGAGCAGGCCCTGGCTGAGCTACTGGAGCAGGCCCCGAAAGCCCCGCAGCCAGTTGATGAGGGGATATCGAGTGGCTCCAGACGAATGTAACTTGTTACCTCCGCCAAGGAGGTTATGTTTTTCAGTTGGTTAGTTCGTTATTTAGCAAAGTAACTAAAAGAGTTCAACAACGATTCTGATGAAATTTGGTGCAAGGTCAGGGTTTCACCCAGGGAACAATTCAGTCAAAGCAGGAGGTTGTCTGTAATCTCATTTTGAAGATACAACCAAAACCAGAAATGTTGTCACCTAGACCGAAGCCCATCGCAGTGCCATAGCGGCAATGTCACCTAGACCGAAGCCCATCGCAGTGCCATAGCGGCAATGTCACCTAGACCGAAGCCCATCGCAGTGCCATAGCAGCAAGACGGCCAATCTTTAGCCTCCCCCTAGTCTTGCGAGCGAGCGGGTTTCAATGTTGTCTGCTACGGTCACTGCTAGCGATGTCCAGCTGTGATGCCTTCACCGCTGTGGCCACCTTGGCGGAGGTTTGCGCTCTCTCAGTGCTGTCTACTTCTTTTTCCATTGCGTTACATTCACTCCTGATTCCAGTCTTTGTCTCTGGTACCATGAAGGCTGAGAACTGAAGGTTTACCGAGGTTTCCACCACCCACCCCCACCCTCTTTTTTGGTTTCGTTAAATTCTTGTTACCAACCGTGGAGTTTGTTGTCCATCCAGCTCACGGACTCGCGTCACGGTAAATGAACGCACAGACAGTCCAGCAATCATTTACCAATACATCTCCACATGAATAATGGGTGATCTGCTATTATCCATTTTAATGAAACACTTGAACCAG
>JAWQFJ010021086.1:26775-49275 GCA_034096865.1 Theodoxus fluviatilis | reverse complement strand
TAAAGTCTATGCTTAAGCATGCCTATAAATCTTACATGCCTTGTGAATATTCATATAATGTGAGCAAAAACAACCGTGCTCAATGATCTTAAATTTTTTTCCCGAGGAATGAAAATTCATTCACTTTGTTTTATCCACAACAGACTAGTTTGTTTTGTTAATTCTGATAACATTGCTATGCTCAACTATAGCTAGGGCTCAACACATGTGCCTACCCACTGATGATACACAAAATGTTTTATCGGAGCATCATCTCTTAGTGAGGTTTGATGGCGAGTCTGGGTGCACATTTTATTACACCATCGTTTTCGCTCACACACACCTCCATATTTGTTGACAAATCGTTTGACACAGTGAGTTCTCTCTACTTATCGTTGTATTCATCTCATAGCAGAAAGTGCAAGGAAAAGTCCACCTGCATTATTTTCCTCAAAAAGAATATGAAAAACATCCAAGACATGTCATAGAGACAAGGGGAGAATTAGTGCTACAAGAGTGAAGCACAAATGTGAATCTGCTTCATTCTTCCAGTCTCTGATTTTCCACATTTTCTTGACCAGCAAAAGACTGTTGATGAGAAACCATCGTTATAAAATCTTTTTTAATCATTAGACATGAACTTCCCTTTCATCTATGAATCTATCAATTCTCTATCCAAAACTTTTTAAAAAAGAATTTAAAAAAGTTATGCAAAATTAGTCATTCTGTATCATTCCATAATGCAACAATGTTGAAGGGGGTGAATAGAAGTTAAGGGGTGGGATGGGTGGGAGAAACATCTGTTTTAGAATGAATTAATTTCCAATGAATTTCTTTTTAAAAAAAGGTCATGCACTACACATGCTAGGGAGACACAAAAGGTCATAGGTCAGAGGTCATGCAGGGGTCTGTGACTTTGAAGTAAAGAGGAAAGTGCAGGATTTTTTCTTTTTTAAAGCTTTTGAAACAACCCCCATCCCCCACCCCCACCTGAAAAAGGGGGGAGGGGGAGAGGTAATGGTCGTAGACTCCACTGCCAGTTCAGACCTGGGTTCCATGGACCAGCAGGACGAGCGCCACGAGCAGCAACAGGGAGAGGCAGTCTCTGGAAAAATGGATGGCACCGGACCCATCTCCTGGCGTCTCTGGAAGTGACCAGATCACTGCCTAAATGATGATGACAACAGATCACTGCCTAAATGATGATGACAACAGATCACTGCCTAAATGATGATGACAACAGATCACTGCCTAAATGATGATGACAACAGATCACTGCCTAAGTGATGATGACAACAGATCACTGCCTAAGTGATGATGACAACAGATCACTGCCTAAATGATGATGACAACAGATCACTGCCTAAGTGATGATGACAACAGATCACTGCCTAAGTGATGATGACAGCAGATCACTGCCTAAATGATGATGACAACAGATCACTGCCTAAATGATGACAACAGATCACTGCCTAAGTGATGATGACAACAGATCACTGCCTAAATGATGATGACAACAGATCACTGCCTAAGTGATGATGACAACAGATCACTGCCTAAGTGATGATGACAGCAGATCACTGCCTAAATGATGATGACAACAGATCACTGCCTAAATGATGACAACAGATCACTGCCTAAATGATGACAACAGATCACTGCCTAAATGATGATGACAACAGATCACTGCCTAAATGATGATGACAACAGATCACTGCCTAAGTGATGATGACAACAGATCACTGCCTAAGTGATGATGACAACAGATCACTGCCTAAATGATGATGACAACAGATCACTGCCTAAGTGATGATGACAACAGATCACTGCCTAAGTGATGATGACAGCAGATCACTGCCTAAATGATGATGACAACAGATCACTGCCTAAATGATGACAACAGATCACTGCCTAAGTGATGATGACAACAGATCACTGCCTAAATGATGATGACAACAGATCACTGCCTAAGTGATGATGACAACAGATCACTGCCTAAGTGATGATGACAGCAGATCACTGCCTAAATGATGATGACAACAGATCACTGCCTAAATGATGACAACAGATCACTGCCTAAGTGATGATGACAACAGATCACTGCCTAAATGATGACAGCAGATCACTGCCTAAGTGATGATGACAACAGATCACTGCCTAAATGATGACAACAGATCACTGCCTAAGTGATGATGACAACAGATCACTGCCTAAATGATGACAGCAGATCACTGCCTAAGTGATGATGACAACAGATCACTGCCTAAATGATGACAACAGATCACTGCCTAAGTGATGATGACAACAGATCACTGCCTAAATGATGACAGCAGATCACTGCCTAAGTGATGATGACAACAGATCACTGCCTAAATGATGATGACAACAGATCACTGCCTAAATGATGATGACAACAGATCACTGCCTAAATGATGATGACAACAGATCACTGCCTAAATGATGATGACAACAGATCACTGCCTAAGTGATGATGACAGCAGATCACTGCCTAAATGATGATGACAACAGATCACTGCCTAAGTGATGATGACAACAGATCACTGCCTAAATGATGATGACAGCAGATCACTGCCTAAATGATGATGACAGCAGATCACTGCCTAAATGATGATGACAACAGATCACTGCCTAAATGATGATGACAACAGATCACTGCCTAAGTGATGATGACAGCAGATCACTGCCTAAATGATGATGACAACAGATCACTGCCTAAGTGATGATGACAGCAGATCACTGCCTAAGTGATGATGACAACAGATCACTGCCTAAGTGATGATGACAGCAGATCACTGCCTAAGTGATGATGACAACAGATCACTGCCTAAGTGATGATGACAGCAGATCACTGCCTAAGTGATGATGACAACAGATCACTGCCTAAGTGATGATGACAACAGATCACTGCCTAAGTGATGATGACAACAGATCACTGCCTAAGTGATGATGACAACAGATCACTGCCTAAGTGATGATGACAACAGATCACTGCCTAAGTGATGATGACAACAGATCACTGCCTAAGTGATGATGACAACAGATCACTGCCTAAGTGATGATGACAACAGATCACTGCCTAAATGATGATGACAACAGATCACTGCCTAAATGATGATGACAACAGATCACTGCCTAAATGATGATGACAACAGATCACTGCCTAAATGATGATGACAACAGATCACTGCCTAAATGATGATGACAACAGATCACTGCCTAAGTGATGATGACAACAGATCACTGCCTAAATGATGATGACAACAGATCACTGCCTAAATGATGATGACAACAGATCACTGCCTAAGTGATGATGACAACAGATCACTGCCTAAGTGATGATGACAACAGATCACTGCCTAAATGATGATGACAACAGATCACTGCCTAAATGATGATGACAACAGATCACTGCCTAAATGATGATGACAACAGATCACTGATGACACCAGATCACTGCCTACATGATGATGACATCAGATCTCTGCCTAATAGATGATGACAACAGATCACTGCCTAACTGATGATGACAACAGATCACTGCCTAAATGATGATGACAACAGATCACTGCCTAAGTGATGATGACAACAGATCACTGCCTAATGATGATGACAACAGATCACTGCCTAAGTGATGATGACAACAGATCACTGCCTAATGATGATGACAACAGATCACTGCCTAAGTGATGATGACAACAGATCACTGCCTAAGTGATGATGACAACAGATCACTGCCTAAGTGATGATGACAACAGATCACTGCCTAAATGATGATGACAACAGATCACTGCCTAAATGATGATGACAACAGATCACTGCCTAAATGATGATGACAACAGATCACTGCCTAAATGATGATGACAACAGATCACTGCCTAATGATGATGACAACAGATCACTGCCTAAGTGATGATGACAACAGATCACTGCCTAAATGATGATGACAACAGATCACTGCCTAAGTGATGATGACAACAGATCACTGCCTAAGTGATGATGACAACAGATCACTGCCTAAATGATGATGACAACAGATCACTGCCTAAGTGATGATGACAACAGATCACTGCCTAAGTGATGATGACAACAGATCACTGCCTAAGTGATGATGACAACAGATCACTGCCTAAGTGATGATGACAACAGATCACTGCCTAATGATGATGACAACAGATCACTGCCTAAGTGATGATGACAACAGATCACTGCCTAATGATGATGACAACAGATCACTGCCTAAGTGATGATGACAACAGATCACTGCCTAAATGATGATGACAACAGATCACTGCCTAAGTGATGATGACAACAGATCACTGCCTAATTGATGACAACAGATCACTGCCTAAATGATGATGACAACAGATCACTGCCTAAATGATGATGACAACAGATCACTGCCTAAATGATGATGACAACAGATCACTGCCTAAATGATGATGACAACAGATCACTGCCTAAGTGATGATGACAACAGATCACTGCCTAAGTGATGATGACAACAGATCACTGCCTAAGTGATGATGACAACAGATCACTGCCTAAGTGATGATGACAACAGATCACTGCCTAATGATGATGACAACAGATCACTGCCTAAATGATGATGACAACAGATCACTGCCTAAGTGATGATGACAACAGATCACTGCCTAAATGATGATGACAACAGATCACTGCCTAAGTGATGATGACAACAGATCACTGCCTAAGTGATGATGACAACAGATCACTGCCTAAATGATGATGACAACAGATCACTGCCTAAATGATGATGACAACAGATCACTGCCTAAATGATGATGACAACAGATCACTGCCTAAGTGATGATGACAACAGATCACTGCCTAAGTGATGATGACAACAGATCACTGCCTAAGTGATGATGACAACAGATCACTGCCTAAGTGATGATGACAACAGATCACTGCCTAAATGATGATGACAACAGATCACTGCCTAAATGATGATGACAACAGATCACTGCCTAAGTGATGATGACAACAGATCACTGCCTAAGTGATGATGACAACAGATCACTGCCTAAGTGATGATGACAACAGATCACTGCCTAAGTGATGATGACAACAGATCACTGCCTAAATGATGATGACAACAGATCACTGCCTAAATGATGATGACAACAGATCACTGCCTAAGTGATGATGACAACAGATCACTGCCTAAATGATGATGACAACAGATCACTGCCTAAATGATGATGACAACAGATCACTGCCTAAGTGATGATGACAACAGATCACTGCCTAAATGATGATGACAACAGATCACTGCCTAAATGATGATGACAACAGATCACTGCCTAAATGATGATGACAACAGATCACTGCCTAAGTGATGATGACAACAGATCACTGCCTAAATGATGATGACAACAGATCACTGCCTAAATGATGATGACAACAGATCACTGCCTAAGTGATGATGACAACAGATCACTGCCTAAATGATGATGACAACAGATCACTGCCTAAGTGATGATGACAACAGATCACTGCCTAAGTGATGATGACAACAGATCACTGCCTAAATGATGATGACAACAGATCACTGCCTAAATGATGATGACAACAGATCACTGCCTAAATGATGATGACAACAGATCACTGCCTAAATGATGATGACAACAGATCACTGCCTAAATGATGATGACAACAGATCACTGCCTAAATGATGATGACAACAGATCACTGCCTAAATGATGATGACAACAGATCACTGCCTAAATGATGATGACAACAGATCACTGCCTAAATGATGATGACAACAGATCACTGCCTAAGTGATGATGACAACAGATCACTGCCTAAATGATGACAACAGATCACTGCCTAAATGATGATGACAACAGATCACTGCCTAAATGATGACAACAGATCACTGCCTAAGTGATGATGACAACAGATCACTGCCTAAGTGATGATGACAACAGATCACTGCCTAAATGATGATGACAACAGATCACTGCCTAAGTGATGATGACAACAGATCACTGCCTAAATGATGATGACAACAGATCACTGCCTAAATGATGACAACAGATCACTGCCTAAATGATGATGACAACAGATCACTGCCTAAATGATGATGACAACAGATCACTGCCTAAATGATGATGACAACAGATCACTGCCTAAGTGATGATGACAACAGATCACTGCCTAAGTGATGATGACAACAGATCACTGCCTAAGTGATGATGACAACAGATCACTGCCTAAATGATGATGACAACAGATCACTGCCTAAATGATGATGACAACAGATCACTGCCTAAATGATGATGACAACAGATCACTGCCTAAGTGATGATGACAACAGATCACTGCCTAAATGATGATGACAACAGATCACTGCCTAAGTGATGATGACAACAGATCACTGCCTAAATGATGATGACAACAGATCACTGCCTAAATGATGATGACAACAGATCACTGCCTAAATGATGACAACAGATCACTGCCTAAATGATGATGACAACAGATCACTGCCTAAATGATGATGACAACAGATCACTGCCTAAATGATGACAACAGATCACTGCCTAAGTGATGATGACAACAGATCACTGCCTAAGTGATGATGACAACAGATCACTGCCTAAGTGATGATGACAACAGATCACTGCCTAAATGATGATGACAACAGATCACTGCCTAAGTGATGATGACAACAGATCACTGCCTAAGTGATGATGACAACAGATCACTGCCTAAGTGATGATGACAACAGATCACTGCCTAAGTGATGATGACAACAGATCACTGCCTAAATGATGACAACAGATCACTGCCTAAATGATGACAACAGATCACTGCCTAAATGATGATGACAACAGATCACTGCCTAAATGATGATGACAACAGATCACTGCCTAAATGATGACAACAGATCACTGCCTAAATGATGACAACAGATCACTGCCTAAATGATGACAACAGATCACTGCCTAAATGATGATGACAACAGATCACTGCCTAAATGATGATGACAGCAGATCACTGCCTAAATGATGATGACAACAGATCACTGCCTAAGTGATGATGACAACAGATCACTGCCTAAATGATGATGACAACAGATCACTGCCTAAATGATGACAACAGATCACTGCCTAAGTGATGATGACAACAGATCACTGCCTAAGTGATGATGACAACAGATCACTGCCTAAGTGATGATGACAACAGATCACTGCCTAAGTGATGATGACAACAGATCACTGCCTAAGTGATGATGACAGCAGATCACTGCCTAAATGATGATGACAACAGATCACTGCCTAAATGATGATGACAACAGATCACTGCCTAAGTGATGATGACAACAGATCACTGCCTAAGTGATGATGACAACAGATCACTGCCTAAATGATGATGACAGCAGATCACTGCCTAAATGATGATGACAACAGATCACTGCCTAAATGATGATGACAACAGATCACTGCCTAAATGATGATGACAACAGATCACTGCCTAAATGATGATGACAACAGATCACTGCCTAAGTGATGATGACAACAGATCACTGCCTAAGTGATGATGACAACAGATCACTGCCTAAGTGATGATGACAGCAGATCACTGCCTAAATGATGATGACAACAGATCACTGCCTAAATGATGATGACAACAGATCACTGCCTAAATGATGACAACAGATCACTGCCTAAGTGATGATGACAACAGATCACTGCCTAAGTGATGATGACAACAGATCACTGCCTAAGTGATGATGACAACAGATCACTGCCTAAGTGATGATGACAACAGATCACTGCCTAAGTGATGATGACAACAGATCACTGCCTAAATGATGACAACAGATCACTGCCTAAATGATGATGACAACAGATCACTGCCTAAGTGATGATGACAACAGATCACTGCCTAAGTGATGATGACAACAGATCACTGCCTAAGTGATGATGACAACAGATCACTGCCTAAGTGATGATGACAACAGATCACTGCCTAAGTGATGATGACAACAGATCACTGCCTAAATGATGATGACAACAGATCACTGCCTAAGTGATGATGACAACAGATCACTGCCTAAGTGATGATGACAACAGATCACTGCCTAAGTGATGATGACAGCAGATCACTGCCTAAATGATGATGACAACAGATCACTGCCTAAATGATGATGACAACAGATCACTGCCTAAATGATGACAACAGATCACTGCCTAAGTGATGATGACAACAGATCACTGCCTAAGTGATGATGACAACAGATCACTGCCTAAATGATGACAACAGATCACTGCCTAAATGATGATGACAACAGATCACTGCCTAAGTGATGATGACAACAGATCACTGCCTAAGTGATGATGACAACAGATCACTGCCTAAGTGATGATGACAGCAGATCACTGCCTAAGTGATGATGACAGCAGATCACTGCCTAAGTGATGATGACAACAGATCACTGCCTAAGTGATGATGACAACAGATCACTGCCTAAATGATGATGACAACAGATCACTGCCTAAGTGATGATGACAACAGATCACTGCCTAAATGATGATGACAACAGATCACTGCCTAAGTGATGATGACAACAGATCACTGCCTAAGTGATGATGACAACAGATCACTGCCTAAATGATGATGACAACAGATCACTGCCTAAATGATGATGACAACAGATCACTGCCTAAATGATGATGACAACAGATCACTGCCTAAATGATGATGACAACAGATCACTGCCTAAATGATGATGACAACAGATCACTGCCTAAATGATGATGACAACAGATCACTGCCTAAGTGATGATGACAACAGATCACTGCCTAAGTGATGATGACAACAGATCACTGCCTAAATGATGATGACAACAGATCACTGCCTAAATGATGATGACAACAGATCACTGCCTAAGTGATGATGACAACAGATCACTGCCTAAATGATGATGACAACATCAGGGAAGTTGGTGACGATGAGAACCAGTACCACCACTGCCACAAATACTGCTAATGCTACTCTTCATTAAAAATAAATGGATGAATAAACAACGAATAAATTAATGAATGGATAAACAAACAAACAAATATATAAATAAATTAAAAATGCTACATAAATAATAGATAACTTTTTTAATGATAGATAAATTAATGGATGAATGGATAGACAGATGACAGATAACTGAATGAGTTAATTAATTGAAAATGAACAAATTAATTAAAAAAAACAACTAATGAATTAATAAATGAATGAATGAATGAATGAATGAATGAATGAATGAATGAATGAATGAATGAATGAATGAATGAATGAATAAACAAATACATAAATAAATAGACAGAGAACCAAATTTAAGAAAAGAACCAAAAGAATTAATAAGATGTCAGTAACGAAGATGATAACGATGGCAACAAAGTTCCTACCTATCTACCCTACTCTGGCCGTGCTACCTGAAAGAAACTTTTTTGTTGGCATCGTCATCGTCGTCGTCATCATGATAACCCCAAACCTGCACTTACTTGTAAACAGTCCTCTGTAAGTCAGCATAAAGCGGTGGTCGGGCTTGGAGGCATTGTTGGAGGAGAAGACGATGTCCACAGGGCTGTGACTCACCATTGGAGCAATCCTCTGTCCTCCACAGACTTCCGTCTCCTTCATCACTCCGACTATCTTGCCTGCGGAGAGGAGTGGCACTTGCTTTAGACCTTGGAATGCATGTCTCTCTGTTACTCTCCTCCTCCTCCTACCTTTTCTTCTCCTGCCATCACTTCTCTCTACCCCTCCCTCCTCTTGCTTTTTCTTCCACTCTCCTCCTCTTCCTACAACTACCTTTTCATCTTCTCCTGCCATCACTTCTCTCTACCTCTCCCTCCTCTTGCTTTTTCTTCCACTCTCCTCCTCCTCCTACTACCTTTTCATCTTCTCCTGCTGTCACTTCTCTCTACTTCTCCCTCCTCTTGCTTCTTCTTCTCCTCCTCCCTCTACCTTCTCTTCTCATCTTCTCCTGCTGTCACTTCTCTCTACCTCTATCTCTTCTTGCACTCTCCTTCTCCTCCTCCCTTTTTCATCTTCTCCTGCTTTTACTTCTACCTCCCTCCCCTTGCTTCCTCCATTCTCCTCCTTCTACCTTCTCTTGCTCCTGCTGTCACTTCTTTCTACCTCTGCCTCCTTTTGGTTCTTCTTCCATTCTCCTCCTCCTACCTTCTCTTTCTCCTGCTGTCACTTCTCTCTACCTCTCCCTCCTCTTGCTCTTTCTTCCACTCTCCTCCTCCTCCTACTACTACCTTTTCATCTTCTCCTGCCATCACTTCTCTCTACCCCTCCCTCCTCTTGCTTTTTCTTCCACTCTCCTCCTCCTCCTACTACTACCTTTCATCTTCTCCTGCTGTCGCTTCTCTCTACCTCTCCCTCCTCTTGCTCTTTCTTCCACTCTCCTCCTCCTACAACTGCCTTTTCATCCTCTCCTGCTGTCACTTTTCTCTACTTCTCTCTCCTCTTGCTTCTTCCACTCTTCTCCCCCTCCCTCTACCTTCTCTTCTCATCTTCTCCTGCCATCACTTCTCTCTAACTCTCCCTCCTCTTCCACTCTCCTCCCCCTCCTACTACCTTTTCATCTTCTTCTGCTGCCATTTCTACCTCTCTGTGGCTGAGTGGTTAGCGCGCTGGACCAACAGTCGCTTGCAGCCAGTGGGTACGGCGTTCGAAGCTGCGCGGTTCCCAGAGGTGCATCCTTGAGCAAGATGCTTAACTCGCATTGCTTCTCCCCACCCAGGAGTAAAACCGGGTACCTCTGAGGGCAATGTTGGCAAAACGTAGTGCGAATAACCGTTGTATGCGGCCAAGCGCCAGCATCGGGTTGGAATACTCCCCAGGGAGCGGAGTTGGTGCTGGTAACTGACTGTGTGCGTCTTAAATGTCTGTCACTATGTTTGTTGTGAGGGACCAGTGAGGATTGATCAAGATGCCCAGTGATCAGGGGGTAAAGTGTAAAGCGGTTTGAGACCCAGACAAAGGGTGTAAGTCGCTATATAAAATCACACCTTTACATTTACCTTTTTCTTCCTCCTGATTCTTCTTTCACTCTCCTCCTGCCTTCTCTTCCATCTTCTCCTGCTGTCACTCCTCTCTACCTCTGCCTCCTCTTCCTTCTTCTTCCACTCTCCTCCTCCTCCTTCTGCTGTCTTTTCTCTCTACTCTGCCCCCTCCTGCTTCCTCCACTCTCCTCCTCCTGCCTTCTCTTTCTTCTGCTGTCACCTCTATCTACTCTGCCTCCTCTTGCTTTTTCTTCCATTCTCCTCTTCCCATCTTTTCCTTACCTCTCCCTCCTCTTGCTTTTTCTTCCATTCTCCTCTTCCCATCTTTTCCTGCAGTCACTTCTCTCTACGTCTCCTCTTGCCTTCCTCCACTCCCCTCCTCCTCCTCCTACTTTCTCTTCCCATCTCCTCCTCCATCTCCTGTCACTTCTCTCTACGTCTCCCTCCTCTTGCTTCTTCCTCCACTCTCCTCCTCCTTCTTCTTTTTCCTCCTCCTCCCCCTGGAATTCCTTTAGCCTTACTCCAGTGAATGACGAGCCTGTCTTTGAAGCACTCTTCACCAGCGATGGTCACCTCCAGCACACGAATCTCAAAGTTGAGCTTCTGGCCTCTCTTTTGGTTGTCAATGTGCCATCTGCACACCACGTTGCTGCAACAGGGATAATGACGTATCATTATTGTTGTTGTTGTCGTTGTCCTCCTCATTGTTCTCATCATCATCAATGCTGCCATCATTGTTATCATTGTTGTTCTCTACATTGTCAGTCTTATCCAGTAAGCTAAGGCATTGGACTTTGCAGCGAGGTGCTGTGTCGTGGTTCAATCCCAGGGGCGGGAGAGATGGGGGGGGGGGGGGAGTTTAATAAACAAATGTTGATCAAATAAAAGTTGCTGCCTCCCTGTCTTGTCACTTTGTCTGGTATTAATGAGTGAATGATTGTGCATGAATGTAAAGGTGAACATCATTAGATGCACCTGTTGGGTTAACGTCTAGACATGCCAAAAGTATGAAAGTTGTGATGTCTATGGGATCTTCCATGTATCATATGTTGTGTATATTCTTATCAATGTTATCATTGTCGTTGTTGTCCTCCTCCTCACTGTCATCACTGTCAGTGTTGTCCTCCTCCTCAATGTCACTGTCATGAATGTCACCATTTTCATTATTGTCCTCCTCCTCATTGTCATCGTCATCATTGTCCTCCTCAATGCCATTGCCATGAATGTCGTCATTGTCATCACTGTCATCATTGTCCTCATCAATGCCATTGTCATGAATGTCGTCATTGTCATCACTGTCATCATTGTCCTCCTCCTCATTGTCATCGTCATCATTGTCCTCCTCAATGCCATTGCCATGAATGTCGTCATTGTCATCACTGTCATCATTGTCCTCCTCCTCATTGTCATCATTGTCCTCCTCAATGGCATTGTCATGAATGTCGTCATTGTCATCACTGTCATCATTGTCCTCCTCCTCATTGTCATCGTCATCATTGTCCTCCTCAATGCCATTGCCATGAATGTCGTCATTGTCATCACTGTCATCATTGTCCTCCTCCTCATTGTCATCATTGTCCTCCTCAATGGCACTGTCATGAATGTCGTCATTGTCATCACTGTCATCATTGTCCTCCTCCTCATTGTCATCGTCATCATTGTCCTCCTCAATGCCATTGCCATGAATGTCGTCATTGTCATCACTGTCATCATTGTCCTCCTCCTCATTGTCATCATTGTCCTCCTCAATGACATTGTCATGAATGTCGTCATTGTCATCACTGTCATCATTGTCCTCCTCCTTTTTGTCATCACTGTCATCACTGTCCTCCTCCTCATCGTCATCATTGTCCTCCTCAATGGCATTGTCATGAATGTCATCATTGTCATTACTGTCATCATTGTCCTCCTCCTCATTGTCATCATTGTCCTCCTCAATGCCATTGTCATGAATGTCACCATTTTCATTATTGTCCTCCTCCTCATTGTCATCGTCATCATTGTCCTCCTCAATGCCATTGTCATGAATGTCGTCATTGTCATCACTGTCATCATTGTCCTCCTCAATGGCATTGTCATGAATGTCATCAATGTCATCATTGTCCTCCTCCTCCTCATTGTCATCATTGTCCTCCTCAATGGCATTGTCATGAATGTCATCATTGTCATGGTTGTCCTCCTCCTCCTCATTATCATCGCTGTCATCATTGTCCTACTCCTCCTCATTGTCATCACTGTCATCATTGTCCTCCTCCTCCTCATTGTCATCACTGACATCATTGCCCTCCTCCTCCTCATTGTCATCACTGACATCATTGCCCTCCTCCTCATTGTCATCACTGTCATCATTGTCCTCCTCCTCATTGTCATCATTGTCCTCCTCCTCATTGTCATCACTGTCATCATTGTCCTCCTCCTCATAGTGATTGTCAGCAATGTTATCATTGGCACCGTTGTCCTCCTCCTCCAACTCCTCCTCATTGTTGTTGTTACCACCACCACCACCACCACCACCATCATCATCATTATCATCATCATCATCATCATCATCATCATCATCATCATCATCATCATCATCATTTTTATTGAGCCCATATTTAGGAAATTTATTCGGGGAATTTCACACACACACACACACACATATATATACTTTCATCCCCCACCCCCACCCTACCATTACACCACCAGTGAGGGCGCGGTCAGGTTTGCTCTAGAGTTTACCCACTTAAACTCAGTGTTCTAAAATTAGCAACCATGTGAGTAACAGCAGGCAGCTCTGGTGCAAGATTGTCACATGACCACTAAATTAAAAACAACAAGTTAGAGGGAGGGAGGAAAGCGCTGCAGGGAGTAGCTATGGTTGGGGTGGTGGAGGAATGGCTGCAAGGGGTGAATTTGAGTGAAGTGGGGCAAAAGACATAAATGAAGGACCTCGACAACAGAACGGGAGTGTTTAAGTTCCCACCCCTTTCAAACTGAACCCTGCCTGGACCTACCTGTCAAAGGTTTTGGGGTAGTTGGGCGAGGTGAGAATCTGGATATCTGCACTGACTCTCAGGTTGACCGTTTGGTTAGGTTGACAAATCCTTGGGTCTGAAAAAAAAAGCAACAAATGTTTCTGTTTTCTATTCACTAAGAGAAGCTGTGCAACCTTTGCCCTGTGAAGGAGCAGAAAATTAAGGATGACAGATATCGACTTCATTTACATTCTTTCTTAATGTTTTTTCTACATTCTTCTTTCTCTTCCAGTCTTCTTTTCTGCTTCTTCTCCTTCCACCACTACTACTGTTACAGGTACTGCTCCTTCTCCTTCCACCACTACTACTGTTACAGGTACTGCTTCTTCTCCTTCCACCACTACTACTGTTACAGGTACTGCTCCTTCTCCTTCCACCACTACTACTGTTACAGGTACTGCTCCTTCTCCTTCCACCACTACTACTGTTACAGGTACTGCTTCTTCTCCTTCCACCACTACTACTGTTACAGGTACTGCTCCTTCTCCTTCCACCACTACTACTGTTACAGGTACTGCTCCTTCTCCTTCCACCACTACTACTGTTACAGGTACTGCTGCAGCTCCTTCCACCACTACTACTGTTACAGGTACTGCTCCTTCTCCTTCCACCACTACTACTGTTACAGGTACTGCTTCTTCTCCTTCCACCACTACTACTGTTACAGGTACTGCTCCTTCTCCTTCCACCACTACTACTGTTACAGGTACTGCTTCTTCTCCTTCCACCACTACTACTGTTACAGGTACTTCTCCTTCCACCACTACTACTGTTACAGGTACTGCTTCTTCTCCTTCCACCACTACTACTGTTACAGGTACTGCTTCTTCTCCTTCCACCACTACTACTGTTACAGGTACTGCTCTTCTCCTTCCACCACTACTACTGTTACAGGTACTGCTTCTTCTCCTTCCACCACTACTACTGTTACAGGTACTGCTTCTTCTCCTTCCACCACTACTACTGTTACAGGTACTGCTTCTTCTCCTTCCACCACTACTACTGTTACAGGTACTTCTCCTTCCACCACTACTACTGTTACAGGTACTGCTCTTCTCCTTCCACCACTACTACTGTTACAGGTACTGCTACTTCTCCTTCCACCACTACTACTGTTACAGGTACTGCTCCTTCTCCTTCCACCACTACTACTGTTACAGGTACTGCTTCTTCTCCTTCCACCACTACTACTGTTACAGGTACTTCTCCTTCCACCACTACTACTGTTACAGGTACTGCTTCTTCTCCTTCCACCACTACTACTGTTACAGGTACTGCTTCTTCTCCTTCCACCACTACTACTGTTACAGGTACTGCTCCTTCTCCTTCCACCACTACTACTGTTACAGGTACTGCTTCTTCTCCTTCCACCACTACTACTGTTACAGGTACTGCTTCTTCTCCTTCCACCACTACTACTGTTACAGGTACTGCTCCTTCTCCTTCCACCACTACTACTGTTACAGGTACTTCTCCTTCCACCACTACTACTGTTACAGGTACTGCTTCTTCTCCTTCCACCACTACTACTGTTACAGGTACTGCTCTTCTCCTTCCACCACTACTACTGTTACAGGTACTGCTTCTTCTCCTTCCACCACTACTACTGTTACAGGTACTGCTCTTCTCCTTCCACCACTACTACTGTTACAGGTACTGCTCTTCTCCTTCCACCACTACTACTGTTACAGGTACTGCTTCTTCTCCTTCCACCACTACTACTGTTACAGGTACTGCTCTTCTCCTTCCACCACTACTACTGTTACAGGTACTTCTTCTCCTTCCACCACTACTACTGTTACAGGTACTGCTTCTTCTCCTTCCACCACTACTACTGTTACAGGTACTGCTTCTTCTCCTTCCACCACTACTACTGTTACAGGTACTGCTTCTTCTCCTTCCACCACTACTACTGTTACAGGTACTGCTCCTTCCACCACTACTACTGTTACAGGTACTTCTCCTTCCACCACTACTACTGTTACAGGTACTGCTTCTTCTCCTTCCACCACTACTACTGTTACAGGTACTGCTTCTTCTCCTTCCACCACTACTACTGTTACAGGTACTGCTTCTTCTCCTTCCACCACTACTACTGTTACAGGTACTGCTTCTTCTCCTTCCACCACTACTACTGTTACAGGTACTGCTTCTTCTCCTTCCACCACTACTACTGTTACAGGTACTGCTTCTTCTCCTTCCACCACTACTACTGTTACAGGTACTGCTTCTTCTCCTTCCACCACTACTACTGTTACAGGTACTGCTTCTTCTCCTTCCACCACTACTACTGTTACAGGTACTGCTTCTTCTCCTTCCACCACTACTACTGTTACAGGTACTGCTTCTTCTCCTTCCACCACTACTACTGTTACAGGTACTGCTTCTTCTCCTTCCACCACTACTACTGTTACAGGTACTGCTTCTTCTCCTTCCACCACTACTACTGTTACAGGTACTGCTTCATCTCCTTCCACCACTACTACTGTTACAGGTACTGCTCCTTTCTTCTTCCACCACTACTACTGTTACAGGTACTGCTTCTTCTCCTTCCACCACTACTACTGTTACAGGTACTGCTTCTTCTCCTTCCACCACTACTACTGTTACAGGTACTGCTTCTTCTCCTTCCACCACTACTACTGTTACAGGTACTGCTTCTTCTCCTTCCACCACTACTACTGTTACAGGTACTGCTTCTTCTCCTTCCACCACTACTACTGTTACAGGTACTGCTCATTACTCCTTCCACCACTACTACTGTTACAGGTACTGCTCGTTTCTTCTTCCACCACTACTACTGTTACAGGTACTGCTTCTTCTCCTTCCACCACTACTACTGTTACAGGTACTGCTTCTTCTCCTTCCACCACTACTACTGTTACAGGTACTGCTCTTCTCCTTCCACCACTACTACTGTTACAGGTACTGCTTCTTCTCCTTCCACCACTACTACTGTTACAGGTACTGCTTCTTCTCCTTCCACCACTACTACTGTTACAGGTACTGCTTCTTCTCCTTCCACCACTACTACTGTTACAGGTACTGCTTCTTCTCCTTCCACCACTACTACTGTTACAGGTACTGCTTCTTCTCCTTCCACCACTACTACTGTTACAGGTACTGCTCTCTCCTTCCACCACTACTACTGTTACAGGTACTGCTTCTTCTCCTTCCACCACTACTACTGTTACAGGTACTGCTTCTTCTCCTTCCACCACTACTACTGTTACAGGTACTGCTTCTTCTCCTTCCACCACTACTACTGTTACAGGTACTGCTTCTTCTCCTTCCACCACTACTACTGTTACAGGTACTTCTCCTTCCACCACTACTACTGTTACAGGTACTGCTTCTTCTCCTTCCACCACTACTACTGTTACAGGTACTGCTTCTTCTCCTTCCACCACTACTACTGTTACAGGTACTGCTTCTTCTCCTTCCACCACTACTACTGTTACAGGTACTGCTCTCCTTCCACCACTACTACTGTTACAGGTACTGCTCCTTCTCCTTCCACCACTACTACTGTTACAGGTACTGCTCTCCCTTCCACCACTACTACTGTTACAGGTACTGCTTCTTCTCCTTCCACCACTACTACTGTTACAGGTACTGCTCCTTCTCCTTCCACCACTACTACTGTTACAGGTACTTCTCCTTCCACCACTACTACTGTTACAGGTACTGCTTCTTCTCCTTCCACCACTACTACTGTTACAGGTACTGCTCCTCTTCTTCCACCACTACTACTGTTACAGGTACTGCTTCTTCTCCTTCCACCACTACTACTGTTACAGGTACTGCTTCTTCTCCTTCCACCACTACTACTGTTACAGGTACTGCTTCTTCTCCTTCCACCACTACTACTGTTACAGGTACTGCTTCTTCTCCTTCCACCACTACTACTGTTACAGGTACTGCTTCTTCTCCTTCCACCACTACTACTGTTACAGGTACTGCTCTCTCCTTCCACCACTACTACTGTTACAGGTACTGCTTCTTCTCCTTCCACCACTACTACTGTTACAGGTACTGCTTCTTCTCCTTCCACCACTACTACTGTTACAGGTACTGCTTCTTCTCCTTCCACCACTACTACTGTTACAGGTACTGCTCCTTCTCCTTCCACCACTACTACTGTTACAGGTACTGCTTCTTCTCCTTCCACCACTACTACTGTTACAGGTACTGCTTCTTCTCCTTCCACCACTACTACTGTTACAGGTACTTCTCCTTCCACCACTACTACTGTTACAGGTACTGCTGCAGCTCCTTCCACCACTACTACTGTTACAGGTACTGCTTCTTCTCCTTCCACCACTACTACTGTTACAGGTACTGCTTCTTCTCCTTCCACCACTACTACTGTTACAGGTACTGCTTCTTCTCCTTCCACCACTACTACTGTTACAGGTACTGCTCTTCTCCTTCGACCACTACTACTGTTACAGGTACTGCTTCTTCTCCTTCCACCACTACTACTGTTACAGGTACTGCTCTTCTCCTTCCACCACTACTACTGTTACAGGTACTTCTTCTCCTTCCACCACTACTACTGTTACAGGTACTGCTTCTTCTCCTTCCACCACTACTACTGTTACAGGTACTGCTCCTTCTCCTTCCACCACTACTACTGTTACAGGTACTTCTCCTTCCACCACTACTACTGTTACAGGTACTGCTTCTTCTCCTTCCACCACTACTACTGTTACAGGTACTTCTCCTTCCACCACTACTACTGTTACAGGTACTGCTTCTTCTCCTTCCACCACTACTACTGTTACAGGTACTGCTTCTTCTCCTTCCACCACTACTACTGTTACAGGTACTGCTTCTTCTCCTTCCACCACTACTACTGTTACAGGTACTGCTTCTTCTCCTTCCACCACTACTACTGTTACAGGTACTGCTTCTTCTCCTTCCACCACTACTACTGTTACAGGTACTGCTTCTTCTCCTTCCACCACTACTACTGTTACAGGTACTGCTGCAGCTCCTTCCACCACTACTACTGTTACAGGTACTGCTTCTTCTCCTTCCACCACTACTACTGTTACAGGTACTGCTTCTTCTCCTTCCACCACTACTACTGTTACAGGTACTGCTCTTCTCCTTCCACCACTACTACTGTTACAGGTACTGCTTCTTCTCCTTCCACCACTACTACTGTTACAGGTACTGCTTCTTCTCCTTCCACCACTACTACTGTTACAGGTACTGCTCCTTCTCCTTCCACCACTACTACTGTTACAGGTACTGCTTCTTCTCCTTCCACCACTACTACTGTTACAGGTACTGCTCCTTCTCCTTCCACCACTACTACTGTTACAGGTACTGCTTCTTCTCCTTCCACCACTACTACTGTTACAGGTACTGCTTCTTCTCCTTCCACCACTACTACTGTTACAGGTACTGCTTCTTCTCCTTCCACCACTACTACTGTTACAGGTACTGCTTCTTCTCCTTCCACCACTACTACTGTTACAGGTACTGCTTCTTCTCCTTCCACCACTACTACTGTTACAGGTACTGCTTCTTCTCCTTCCACCACTACTACTGTTACAGGTACTGCTTCTTCTCCTTCCACCACTACTACTGTTACAGGTACTGCTCTTCTCCTTCCACCACTACTACTGTTACAGGTACTGCTTCTTCTCCTTCCACCACTACTACTGTTACAGGTACTGCTCTTCTCCTTCCACCACTACTACTGTTTCAGGTACTGCTTCTTCTCCTTCCACCACTACTACTGTTACAGGTACTGCTTCTCCTTCCACCACTACTACTGTTACAGGTACTGCTTCTTCTCCTTCCACCACTACTACTGTTACAGGTACTGCTTCTTCTCCTTCCACCACTACTACTGTTACAGGTACTGCTTCTTCTCCTTCCACCACTACTACTGTTACAGGTACTTCTCCTTCCACCACTACTACTGTTACAGGTACTGCTTCTTCTCCTTCCACCACTACTACTGTTACAGGTACTGCTTCTTCTCCTTCCACCACTACTACTGTTACAGGTACTGCTTCTTCTCCTTCCACCACTACTACTGTTACAGGTACTGCTTCTTCTCCTTCCACCACTACTACTGTTACAGGTACTGCTCCTTCTCCTTCCACCACTACTACTGTTACAGGTACTGCTTCTTCTCCTTCCACCACTACTACTGTTACAGGTACTGCTTCTTCTCCTTCCACCACTACTACTGTTACAGGTACTGCTTCTTCTCCTTCCACCACTACTACTGTTACAGGTACTGCTTCTTCTCCTTCCACCACTACTACTGTTACAGGTACTGCTTCTTCTCCTTCCACCACTACTACTGTTACAGGTACTGCTCTCCCTTCCACCACTACTACTGTTACAGGTACTGCTTCTTCTCCTTCCACCACTACTACTGTTACAGGTACTGCTCTTCTCCTTCCACCACTACTACTGTTACAGGTACTGCTCTTCTCCTTCCACCACTACTACTGTTACAGGTACTGCTTCTTCTCCTTCCACCACTACTACTGTTACAGGTACTGCTCTTCTCCTTCCACCACTACTACTGTTACAGGTACTGCTTCTTCTCCTTCCACCACTACTACTGTTACAGGTACTGCTCTCTCCTTCCACCACTACTACTGTTACAGGTACTTCTTCTCCTTCCACCACTACTACTGTTACAGGTACTGCTTCTTCTCCTTCCACCACTACTACTGTTACAGGTACTGCTTCTTCTCCTTCCACCACTACTACTGTTACAGGTACTGCTTCTTCTCCTTCCACCACTACTACTGTTACAGGTACTGCTCTCCTTCCACCACTACTACTGTTACAGGTACTGCTTCTTCTCCTTCCACCACTACTACTGTTACAGGTACTGCTTCTCCTTCCACCACTACTACTGTTACAGGTACTGCTTCTTCTCCTTCCACCACTACTACTGTTACAGGTACTGCTTCTTCTCCTTCCACCACTACTACTGTTACAGGTACTGCTTCTTCTCCTTCCACCACTACTACTGTTACAGGTACTGCTTCTTCTCCTTCCACCACTACTACTGTTACAGGTACTGCTTCTTCTCCTTCCACCACTACTACTGTTACAGGTACTGCTTCTTCTCCTTCCACCACTACTACTGTTACAGGTACTGCTTCTTCTCCTTCCACCACTACTACTGTTACAGGTACTGCTTCTTCTCCTTCCACCACTACTACTGTTACAGGTACTGCTTCTTCTCCTTCCACCACTACTACTGTTACAGGTACTGCTTCTTCTCCTTCCACCACTACTACTGTTACAGGTACTGCTTCTTCTCCTTCCACCACTACTACTGTTACAGGTACTGCTTCTTCTCCTTCCACCACTACTACTGTTACAGGTACTGCTTCTTCTCCTTCCACCACTACTACTGTTACAGGTACTGCTTCTTCTCCTTCCACCACTACTACTGTTACAGGTACTTCTCCTTCCACCACTACTACTGTTACAGGTACTGCTTCTTCTCCTTCCACCACTACTACTGTTACAGGTACTGCTTCTTCTCCTTCCACCACTACTACTGTTACAGGTACTGCTTCTTCTCCTTCCACCACTACTACTGTTACAGGTACTGCTTCTTCTCCTTCCACCACTACTACTGTTACAGGTACTGCTTCTTCTCCTTCCACCACTACTACTGTTACAGGTACTGCTTCTTCTCCTTCCACCACTACTACTGTTACAGGTACTGCTTCTTCTCCTTCCACCACTACTACTGTTACAGGTACTGCTTCTTCTCCTTCCACCACTACTACTGTTACAGGTACTGCTTCTTCTCCTTCCACCACTACTACTGTTACAGGTACTGCTTCTTCTCCTTCCACCACTACTACTGTTACTAGTACTGCTTCTTCTCCTTCCACCACTACTACTGTTACTAGTACTGCTTCTTCTCCTTCCACCACTACTACTGTTACAGGTACTGCTTCTTCTCCTTCCACCACTACTACTGTTACAGGTACTGCTTCTTCTCCTTCCACCACTACTACTGTTACAGGTACTGCTTCTTCTCCTTCCACCACTACTACTGTTACAGGTACTGCTCCTTCTCCTTCCACCACTACTACTGTTACAGGTACTGCTTCTTCTCCTTCCACCACTACTACTGTTACTAGTACTGCTTCTTCTCCTTCCACCACTACTACTGTTACAGGTACTGCTTCTTCTCCTTCCACCACTACTACTGTTACAGTACTGCTTCTTCTCCTTCCACCACTACTACTGTTACAGGTACTGCTTCTTCTCCTTCCACCACTACTGTTACAGGTACTGCTTCTTCTCCTTCCACCACTACTACTGTTACAGGTACTGCTCCTCTCCTTCCACCACTACTACTGTTACAGGTACTGCTACTTCTCCTTCCACCACTACAACTGTTACAGGTACTGCTTCTTCTCCTTCCACCACT
>JAWQFJ010021086.1:0-26753 GCA_034096865.1 Theodoxus fluviatilis | reverse complement strand
TGAAGGAGAAGGAGCAGGGTGAGGGAGCAGGAGCAGCGTGAATAAGAAGCAGGAGCAGTGTGAAGAAGCAGGAGCAGTGTGAAGGAGAAGGAGCAGGGTGAAGGAGCAGAAGCAGTGTGAAGAAGCAGGAGTATTGTGAAGAAGCAGGAGCAGGGTGAGGGAGCAGGAGCAGGGTGAAGAAGGGTGAGGGAGCAGGAGCAGGGTGAGGGAGCAGGAGCAGGGTGAAGGAGCAGGAGCAGGGTGAATGAGAAGGGTGAGGGAGCAGGGGCAGGGTGAAGGAGAAGGAGCAGTGTGAAGGAGAAGGAGCAGGGTGAAGGAGAAGGAGCAGGGTGAAGGAGAAGGAGCAGTGTGAAGAAGCAGGAGCAGGGTGAAGGAGCAGAAGCAGTGTGAAGAAGCAGGAGTATTGTGAAGAAGCAGGAGCAGGGTGAAGGAGCAGAAGCAGTGTGAAGAAGCAGGAGTATTGTGAAGAAGCAGGAGCAGGGTGAGGGAGCAGGAGCAGGGTAAAGGAGCAGGGTGAGGGAGCAGGAGCAGGGTGAAGGAGAAGGGTGAGAGAGCAGTAGCAAGGTGAAGGAATAGGGTCAGGGAGCAGGAACAAGGTGAAGGAGAAGGATGAGGGAGCAGGAGCAAGGTGAAGAAGAAGGGTGAGGGAGCAGGAGCAGGGTAAAAGAGAAGGATGAGGGAGCAGGAGCAAGGTGAAGAAGAAGGGTGAAGAAGCAGGAGCAGGGTGCGGCAGCAGGACCAGGGTAAAGGAAAAGGAGCAGTGTGAAGGAGAAGGGTGAGGGAGCAGGGGCTGGGTGAAGGAGCAGGAGCAGGGTGAAAGAGAAAGAGCAGAGTGAAGGAGCAGGAGCAATGTGAAGGAGCAGGAGCAGGGCGAGGGAGCAAGAGCAGGGTAAAGGAGCAGGGTGAGGGAGCAGGAGCAAGGTGAAGGAGAAGGAGCAGGGTGAAGGAGAAGGAGCAGGGTGAGGGAGCAGGAGCAAGGTGAAGGCGAAGGAGCAGGGTGAAGGAGAAGGAGCAGGGTGAAGGAGAAGGAGCAGGGTGAAGGAGAAGGAGCAAGGTGAAGGTGAAGAAGCGGAGTAAGGGAGCAGGAGCAGGGTGAAGGAAAAGAAGCAGGGTGAAGGAGCAGGAGCAGTGTGAAGGTGAAGAAGCGGAGTGAAGGAACAGGAGAAGGGTGAGGGAGCAGGAGCAGGGTGAGGAAGTAGGAGCAGGGTGAAGGAGAAGGAGCAGGGTGAAGGAGAAGGAGCAGGGTGAAGGAGAAGGAGCAGGGTGAAGGAGAAGGAGCAGGGTGAAGGAGAAGGAACAGGGTGAAGGAGAAGGAGCAGGGTGAAGGAGAAGGACCAGGGTGAGGGAGAAGGAGCAGGGTGAGGAAGCAGGAGCAGGGTGAAGGAGAAGAAGCAGTGTGAAGGTGAAGAAGCGGAGTAAGGGAGCAGGAGCAGGGTGAAGGAAAAGAAGCAGGGTGAAGGAGAAGGAGCAGGGTGAGGGAGAAGGAGCAGGGTGAAGGAGCAGGAGAAGGGTGAGGGAGCAGGAGCAGGGTGAGGAAGCAGGAGCAGGGTGAAGGAGAAGGACCAGGGTGAAGGAGAAGGAGCAGGGTGAAGGAGAAAGAGCAGGGTGAAGGAGAAGAACCAGGGTGAGGGAGCAGGAGAAGGGTGAGGGAGCAGTAGCAGGGTGAGAGAGTAGTAGCAAGGTGAAGGAGAAGGAGCAATGTGAAGGAGAAGGAGCAGGGTAAGGGAGCAGGAGCAGGATTAGGGAGCAGGAGCAGAAGCAAGGTGAAGGAGAGGGAGCAATGTGAAGGAGAAGGAGCAAGGTGAAGGATAAGGAGCAATGTGAAGGAGAAGGAGCAGGGTGAAGGTGAAGGAGAAAAGTGAGGGAGCAGGAGCAGGGTGAGGGAGCAGGAGCAGGATGAGAGAGCAGGAGCAGGGTGAAGGAGAAGGAGCAATGTGAAGGAGAAGGAGCAGAATGAAGGAGAAGGAGAAAAGTGAGGGAGCAGGAGCTGAGGGAGCAGGAGCAGGGTGAGGGAGAAGGAGCAGGATGAGAGAGCAGGAGCAGGGTAAAGGAAAAGGAGCAATGTGAAGGAGAAGGAACAGGGTGAAGGTGAAGGAGAAAAGTGAGGGAGCAGGAGCAGGGTGAGAGAGCAGGAGCAGGATGAGAGAGCAGGAGCAGGGTGAAGGAGAAAGAGCAATGTGAAGGAGAAGGAACAGGGTGAAGGTGAAGGAGAAAAGTGAGGGAGCAGGAGCAGGGTGAGAGAGCAGGAGCAGGATGAGAGAGCAGGAGCAGGGTGAAGGAGAAAGAGCAATGTGAAGGAGAAGGAACAGGGTGAAGGAGAAGGAGAAAAGTGAGAGAGCAGGAGCACGGTGAAAGAGCAGGAGCAGGGTGAAAGAGCAGGAGCAGGGTGAAGAGGAAGGAGCAGGGTAAAAGAGAAGGACCAGGGTTAAGGAGAAGGACCAGTGTTAAGGAGAAGGAGCAGGGAGAAGGAGCAGGAGAAGGGTGAAGGTGAAGGAGAAAGGTGAGGGAGCAGGAGCAGGGTGAGGGGGCAGGAGCAGGGGGAAGGAGAAGGAGCAGGGGGACGGAGAAGGAGCAGGGTGAAGAAAAAGGAGCAGGGTAAAGGAGAAGGACCAGGGTTAAGGAGAAGGACCAGTGTTGAGGAGAAGGAGCAGGGAGGAGGAGCAGGAGAAGGGTGAAGGTGAAGGATAAAAGTGAGGGAGCAGGAGCAGGGTGAGGGGGCAGGAGCAGGGGGAAGGAAAATGAGCAGGGGGAAGGAGAAGGAGCAGGGGGAAGGAGAAGGAGCAGGGGGAAGGAGAAGGAGCAGGGGGAAGGAGAAGGAGAATGATGAGAAGCAGAAGCAGAGTAAAGGAGTAGGAGCAGGATGAAGGAGCAGGAGCAGTGTGAAGGAGAAGGAGCAGGGTGAGGGAGCAGGAGCAGGGTGAAGGAGAAGGAGCAAGGTGAAGGAGCAGGAGCAAGGTGAAGGAGAAGGAGCAGGGTGAAGGAGAAGGAGCAGGGTGAGGGAGCAGGAGCAGGGTGAAGGAGAAGGAGCAGGGTGAGGGGGCAGGAGCAGGGTGAAGGAGAAGGAGCAGGGTGAAGGAGAAGGAGCAGGGTGAGGGAGCAGGAGCAGGGTGTAGGAGAAGAAGCAAGGTGAAGGATAAGGAGCAAGGTGAAGGAGAAGGAGCAGGGTGAGGGAGAAGGAGCAAGGTGAAGGAGAAGGAGCAAGGTGTAGGAGAAGGAGCAAGGTGAAGGATAAGGAGCAAGGTGAAGGAGAAGGACCAGGGTGTAGGAGAAGAAGCAAGGTGAAGGAGAAGGAGCAGGGTGAAGGAGAAGGAGCAGGGTGAAGGATAAGGAGCAAGGTGAAGGAGAAGGAGCAAGGTGAAGGAGAAGGAGCAAGGTGAAGGAGAAGGAGCAGGGTGAAGGAGAAGGAGCAAGGTGAAGGAGAAGGAGCAAGGTGAAGGAGAAGGAGCAAGGTGAAGGAGAAGGAGCAAGGTGAAGGATAAGGAGCAAGGTGAAGGATAAGGAGCAGGGTGAGGGAGAAGGAGCAGGGTGAAGGAGAAGGAGCAGGGTGAAGGATAAGGAGCAGGGTGAAGGATAAGGAGCAAGGTGAGGGAGAAGGAGCAGGGTGTAGGAGAAGAAGCAAGGTGAAGGATAAGGAGCAGGGTGAGGGAGAAGGAGCAGGGTGAAGGAGAAGGAGCAGGGTGAGGGAGCAGGAGCAGGGTGAAGGAGAAGGAGCAGGGTGAAGGAGAAGGAGCAGGGTGAGGGAGAAGGAGCAGGGTGAAGGAGAAGGAGCAGGGTGAAGGAGAAGGAGCAGGGTGAAGGATAAGGAGCAAGGTGAGGGAGAAGGAGCAGGGTGTAGGAGAAGAAGCAAGGTGAAGGATAAGGAGCAAGGTGAAGGATAAGGAGCAAGGTGAAGGAGAAGGAGCAAGGTGAAGGAGAAGGAGCAAGGTGAAGGATAAGGAGCAAGGTGAAGGATAAGGAGCAAGGTGAAGGATAAGGAGCAGGGTGAAGGAGAAGGAGCAAGGTGAAGGATAAGGAGCAAGGTGAAGGAGAAGGAGCAGGGTGAAGGAGAAGGAGCAAGGTGAAGGAGAAGGAGCAGGGTGAAGGAGAAGGAGCAAGGTGAAGGAGCAGGAGCAGGGTGAAGGAGAAGGAGCAGGGTGAAGGAGAAGGAGCAAGGTGAAGGAGAAGGAGCAGGGTGAAGGAGAAGGAGCAAGGTGAGGGAGCAGGAGCAGGGTGAAGGAGAAGGAGCAAGGTGAAGGAGAAGGAGCAAGGTGAAGGAGAAGGAGCAAGGTGAAGGAGAAGGAGCAAGGTGAAGGAGAAGGAGCAAGGTGAAGGAGAAGGAGCAAGGTGAAGGAGAAGGAGCAAGGTGAAGGAGAAGGAGCAAGGAGAAGGATAAGGAGCAAGGTGAAGGATAAGGAGCAAGGTGAAGGATAAGGAGCAGGGTGAGGGAGAAGGAGCAGGGTGTAGGAGAAGAAGCAAGGTGAAGGATAAGGAGCAAGGTGAAGGAGAAGAAGCAAGGTGAAGGAGAAGGAGCAAGGTGAAGGATAAGAAGCAAGGTGAAGGATAACGAGCAAGGTGAAGGATAAGGAGCAAGGTGAAGGAGAAGAAGCAAGGTGAGGGAGAAGGAGCAGGGTGTAGGAGAAGAAGCAAGGTGAAGGAGAAGGAGCAGGGTGAAGGATAAGGAGCAAGGTGAAGGATAAGGAGCAAGGTGAAGGAGAAGGAGCAGGTGAAGGAGAAGGAGCAAGGTGAAGGAGAAGGAGCAAGGTGAAGGAGAAGGAGCAAGGTGAAGGAGAAGGAGCAGGGTGAAGGAGAAGGAGCAAGGTGAAGGAGAAGGAGCAAGGTGAAGGAGAAGGAGCAGGTGAAGGAGAAGGAGCAAGGTGAAGGAGAAGGAGCAGGGTGAAGGAGAAGGAGCAGGGTGTAGGAGAAGAAGCAAGGTGAAGGATAAGGAGCAAGGTGAAGGAGAAGGAGCAAGGTGAAGGAGAAGGAGCAAGGTGAGGGAGAAGGAGCAGGGCGAAGGAGAAGGAGCAAGGTGAAGGAGAAGGAGCAGGGTGAAGGAGAAGGAGCAGGTGAAGGAGAAGGAGCAGGGTGAAGGAGAAGGAGCAAGGTGAAGGATAAGGAGCAAGGTGAAGGAGAAGGAGCAAGGTGAAGGAGAAGGAGCAAGGTGAGGGAGAAGGAGCAGGGGGAAGAGAAGGAGCAAGGGGAAGAGAAGGAGCAAGGGGAAGAGAAGGAGCAAGGGGAAGAGAAGGAGCAAGGGGAAGAGAAGGAGCAAGGGGAAGAGAAGGAGCAAGAGGAAGAGAAGGAGCAGGGTGTAGGAGAAGGAGCAAGGTGAAGGAGAAGGAGCAAGGTGAAGGAGAAGGAGCAAGGTGAAGGAGAAGGAGCAAGGTGAAGGAGAAGGAGCAGGTGAGGAGAAGGAGCAAGGTGAAGGAGAAGGAGCAAGGTGAAGGAGAAGGAGCAGGTGAAGGAGAAGGAGCAGGGTGAAGGAGAAGGAGCAAGGTGAAGGATAAGGAGCAAGGTGAAGGAGAAGGAGCAAGGTGAAGGAGAAGGAGCAAGGTGAAGGAGAAGGAGCAAGGTGAAGGAGAAGGAGCAGGGTGAAGGAGAAGGAGCAAGGTGAAGGAGAAGGAGCAAGGTGAAGGAGAAGGAGCAAGGTGAAGGAGAAGGAGCAAGGTGAAGGAGAAGGAGCAAGGTGAAGGAGAAGGAGCAGGTGAGGAGAAGGAGCAGGTGAAGGAGAAGGAGCAAGGTGAGGAGAAGGAGCAGGTGAAGGAGAAGGAGCAGGTGAGGAGAAGGAGCAGGGTGAAGGAGAAGGAGCAAGGTGAAGGAGAAGGAGCAAGGTGAAGGAGAAGGAGCAAGGTGAAGGAGAAGGAGCAAGGTGAGGAGAAGGAGCAGGTGGAGGAGAAGGAGCAGGTGGAGGAGAAGGAGCAGGTGGAGGAGAAGGAGCAGGTGGAGGAGAAGGAGCAGGTGGAGGAGAAGAAGCAGGTGGAGGAGAAGGAGCAGGTGAAGGAGAAGGAGCAAGGTGTAGGAGAAGAAGCAAGGTGAAGGAGAAGGAGCAAGGTGAAGGAGAAGGAGCAGGGTGAAGGATAAGGAGCAGGGCGAAGGAGAAGGATCAAGGTGAAGGAGAAGGAGCAAGGTGAAGGATAAGGAGCAGGGTGAGGGAGAAGGAGCAGGGCGAAGGAGAAGGAGCAAGGTGAAGGAGAAGGAGCAGGATGAGGGAGCAGGAGCAGGGTAAAGGAGAAGGAGCAGGTTGAAGGAAAAGGAGCAAGGTGAAGGAGAAGGAGCAAGGTGAAGGATAAGGAGCAAGGTGAAGGATAAGGAGCAAGGTGAGGGAGCAGGAGCAGGGTGAAGGAGAAGGAGCAGGGTGAAGGAGAAGGAGCAAGGTGAAGGAGAAGGAGCAAGGTGAGGGAGCAGGAGCAGGATGAAGGGGAAGGAGCAGGGTGAAGGAGCAGGAGCAGGGTGAAGGAGAAGGAGCAGGTTGAAGGAAAAGGAGCAGGGTGAAGGAGAAGGAGCAAGGTGAAGGAGAAGGAGCAGGGTGAAGGAGAAGGAGCAGGGTGAAGGAGAAGGAGCAGGGTGAGGGAGCAGGAGCAGGTTGAAGGAGCAGAAGCAAGGTGAAGGATAAGAAGCAGGGTGAAGGATAAGAAGCAGGGTGAAGGAAAAGGAGCAGGGTGAAGGATAAGAAGCAGGGTGAAGGAGCACGAGCAGGGGGAAGGAGAAGGAGCAGGGGGAAGGAGCAGGAGCAGGAGCAGGGTGAGGGAGCAGAAGCAGGGTGAAGGAGCAGAAGCAGGATGAAGGAGCAGGAGCAGGTTGAAGGAGAAGGAGCAAGGTGAAGGAGCAGGAGCAGGGTGAAGGAGAAGGAACAGGGGGAAGGAGCAGGAGCAGGATGAAGGAGCAGGAGCAGGGTGAAGGAGCAGGAGCAGGGTGAGGGAGCAGGAGCAGGTTGAAGGAGAAGGAACAGGGGGAAGGAGCAGGAGCAAGGTGAAGAAGCTTGGTGAAGGAGCAGGAGCAGGGTGAGGGAGCAGAAGCAGGGTGAAGGAGCAGAAGCAGGATGAAGGAGCAGGAGCAGGGTGAGGGAGCAGGAGCAGGGTGAAGGAGCAGGAGCAGGGTGAAGGAGCAGGAGCAGGGTAAGGGAGCAGGAGCAGGGTGAAGGAGCAGGAGCAGGGTGAAGGAGCAGGAGCAGGGTGAAGGAGCAGGAGCAGGGTGAGGGAGCAGGAGCAGGGTGAAGGAGCAGGAGCAGGGTGAAGGAGCAGGAGCAGGGTGAAGGAGCAGAAGCACGGTGAAGGAGCAGGAGCAGGGTGAAGGAGCAGGAGCAGGGTGAAGGAGCAGGAGCAGGGTGAAGGAGCAGGAGCAGGATGAAGGAGCAGGAGCAGGGTGAAGGAGCAGGAGCAGGGTGAAGGAGCAGGAGCAAGGTGAAGGAGCAGACGCAGGATGAAGGAGCAGGAGCAGGGTGAGGGAGCAGAAGCAGGGTGAAGGAGCAGAAGCAGGATGAAGGAGCAGGAGCAGGGTGAGGGAGCAGGAGCAGGGTGAAGGATCAGAAGCAGGATGAAGGAGCAGGAGCAGGGTGAAGGAACAGGAGCAGGGTGAGGGAGCAGAAGCAGGGTGAAGGAGCAGAAGCAGGATTAAGGAGCAGGAACAGGGTGAGGGAGCAGGAGCAGGGGGAAGGAGAAGGAGCAGGGTGAGAGAGCAGGAGCAGGGTGAAAGAGAAGGTGCAGAGTGAAGGAGAAGGAGCAGGGGTAAGGAGCAGGAGCAAGGTGAAGAAGCAGGGTGAAGGAGCAGAAGCAGGATGAAGGAGCAGGAGCAGGGTGAAGGATAAGAATCAGGGTGAAGGAGAAGGAGCAATGTGAAGGAGAAGGAGCAGGGGGAAGGAGAAGGGTGAGGAGCAGAAGCAGGGTAAAGGAGCAGGAGCAGAGTGAGGAGCAGGAGCTGGGTGAAGGAGCAGTGTGAGGGAGCAGGAGCAAGGTGAAGGAGCAGGGTGAGGGAGCAGGAGCAAGGTGAAGGAGCAGGGTGAGGGAGCAGGAGCAAGGTGAAGGAGCAGGGTGAGGGAGCAGGAGCAAGGTGAAGGAGCAGGGTGAGGGAGCAGGAGCAGAGTGAAGGAGCAGAAGCAGGGTTAAGGAGAAGGAGCAGGAGGAAGGAGAAGGGTGAGGAGCAGAAGCAGGGTAAAGGAGCAGGAGCAGAGTGAGGAGCAGTGTGAGGGAGCAGGAGCAAGTTGAAGGAGCAGGGTGAAGGAGCAGTGTGAGGGAGCAGGAGCAGTGTGAAGAAACAGGGTGAAGGAGCAGGAGCAAGGTGAAGGAGCAGGGTGAAGGTGCAGGAGCAAGGTGAAGGAGCAGGGTGAGGGAGCAGGAGCAAGGTGAAGGAGCAGGGTGAAGGAGCAGGGTGAGGGAGCAGGAGCAGGGTGAAGGAGCAGGGTGAGGGAGCAGGAGCAGGGTGAAGAAGCAGGAGCAAGATGAAGGAGCAGGGTGAGGGAGCAGGAGCAGGGTGAGGGAGCAGGAGCAGGGTGAAGGAGAAGGGTGAGGGAGCAGGAGCAAGGTGAGGGAGCAGGAGCAGGGTGAAGGAGCAGGGTGAGGGAGCAGGAGCAGGGTGAGAGAGCAGGAGCAGGGTGAGGGAGCAGGAGCAAGGTGAAGGAGCAGGAGCAAGGTGAAGGAGCAGGGTGAGGGAGCAGGAGCAGGGTGAAGGAGCAGGGTGAAGAAGCAGGAGCAGGGTGAAGGAGCAGGAGCAAGGTGAAGGAGCAGTTTGAGGGAGCAGGAGCAGGTTGAAGGAGAAGGAACAGGGTGAGGGAGCAGGAGCAGGGTGAAGGAGCAGGGTGAGGGAGCAGGAGCAAGGTGAAGGAGCAGGGTGAGGGAGCAGGAGCAGGGTGAAGGAGCAGGAGCAAGGTGAAGGAGCAGGATCAAGGTGAAGGAGCAGGAGCAGGGTGAAGGAGCAGGGTGAGGGAGCAGGAGCAAGGTGAAGGAGCAGGGTGAGGGAGCAGGAGCAGGGTGAAGGAGCAGGAGCAAGGTGAAGGAGCAGTTTGAGGGAGCAGGAGCAGGTTGAAGGAGAAGGAACAGGGTGAGGGAGCAGGAGCAGGGTGAAGGAGAAGAAGCACGGGACTACAGACTGAGAAGCGTAGGCTGAGGACTACAGACTGAGAAGCGTAGGCTGAGGACTACAGACTGAGAAGCGTAGGCTGAGGACTACAGACTGAGAAGCGTAGGCTGAGGACTACAGACTGAGAAGCGTAGGCTGAGGACTACAGACTGAGAAGATTGAGGACTACAGACTGAGAAGCGTAGGCTGAGAGCTACAGACTGAGAAACGTAGACTGAGGACTGCAGACTGAGAAGCGTAGGCTGAGGACTACAGACTGAGAAGCGTAGGCTGAGGGCTACAGACTGAGAACGTAGGCTGAAAACTACAGACTGAGAAGCGTAGGCTGAGGACTACAGACTGAGAAGCGTAGGCTGGGGACTACAGACTGAGAAGAGTAGGCTGAGGACTACAGACTGAGAAGCGTAGGCTGAGGACTACAGACTGAGAAGCGTAGGCTGAGGGCTACAGACTGAGAAGCGTTGGCTGAGGACTACAGACTGAGAAACGTAGACTGAGGACTGCAGACTGAGAAGCGTAGGCTGGGGACTACAGACTGAGAAACGTAGACTGAGGACTGCAGACTGAGAAGCGTAGGCTGGGGACTACAGACTGAGAAGCGTGGGCTGAGGACTACAGACTGAGAAGCGTAGGCTGAGGACTACAGACTGAGAAACGTAGACTGAGGACTGCAGACTGAGAAGCGTAGGCTGAGGACTGCAGACTGAGAAGCGTAGGCTGGGGACTACAGACTGAGAAGCGTAGGCTGAGGACTACAGACTGAGAAGCGTAGGCTGAGGACTACAGACTGAGAAGCGTAGGCTGAGGACTACAGACTGAGAAGCGTGGGCTGAGGACTACAGACTGAGAAGCGTAGGCTGAGGACTGCAGACTGAGAAGCGTAGGCTGAGGACTACAGACTGAGAAACGTAGACTGAGGACTGCAGACTGAGAAGCGTAGGCTGGGGACTACAGACTGAGAAGCGTAGGCTGAGGACTACAGACTGAGAAGCGTAGACTGCAGACTACAGACTGAGAAGCGTCGGGTACTACAGGGTACTACAGACAGGACAATACAGACAGAGAACTACAGACCGGAGACTACAGACAGGGGACTACAGACTGAGGACTACCGACTGGGGACTGCAGACAGAGAACTACCGACAAGATACTACAAATTGCGTATTACAGGCTTGAAAATGAAGAATGAAAACTAAAGATAGGAGATTATGACCTTGTGACTACAGGCAAGAGACTGCAGGCTGGGACTACAGACTGACAACTACAGACACGGTACTACAGACAGGGGACCACTGACAGGAAACTACAGACTGCGAACTACAGACAGGGTACTACACAATGAGGACTGCAGACTAAAGACTACAGACAGGGGACTACAGACAGGGGTCTTCAGACAGGGGTCTATAGACAGGGGACAGCAGACAGGGAACTACAGACATGGTACTACAGACATGGGTCTACAGACAGGGGTCTATAGACAGAGAACTACAGACAGGGAACTATAGAGTAAGGACTACAGACAGGGTACTACAGACAGGGTACTACAGACAGGGTACTATAGACAGGGTACTACAGGCAGGGTACTACAGACAGGGTACTACAGAGAGGGTACTACAGACAGGGTACTACAGACAGGGTACTACAGAAAGGATATTACAGACAGGGTACTACAGACAGGGTACTACAGAGAGGGTACTACAGACAGGGTACTACAGAGAGGGTACTACAGACAGGGTACTACAGACAGGGTACTACAGACAGGGTACTACAGACAGGGTACTACAGACAGGGTACTACAGACAGGGTACTACAGACAGGGTACTACAGACAGGGTACTACAGACAGGGTACTACAGACAAGGTACTATAGACAGGATATTACAGACAGGGTACTACAGACAGGGTATTACAGACAGGGTACTACATACAGGATATTACAGACAGGGTACTACAGAAAGGATATTACAGACAGGGTACTACAGAGAGGGTACTACAGACAGGGTACTACAGACAGGGTACTACAGACAGGGTACTACAGACAGGGTACTACAGACAGGGTACTACAGACAGGGTACTACAGACAGGGTATTACAGAAAGGATATTACAGACAGGGTACTACAGACAGGGTACTACAGACAGGGTACTACAGACAGGGTACTACAGACAGGGTACTACAGACAGGGTACTACAGACAGGGTACTACAGAGAGGGTACTACAGACAGGGTACTACAGACAGGGTACTACAGACAGGGTACTACAGACAGGGTATTACAGACAGGGTACTACAGAAAGGATATTACAGACAGGGTACTACAGACAGGGTACTACAGACAGGGTATTACAGAAAGGATATCAGAGACAGGGTACTACAGACAGGGTACTACAGACAGGGTACTACAGACAGGGTATTACAGACAGGGTACTACAGACAGGGTACTACAGACAGGGTACTACAGACAGGGTACTACAGACAGGGTACTACAGAGAGGGTATTACAGACAGGGTACTACAGACAGGGTACTACAGACAGGGCACTACAGACAGGGTACTACAGACAGGGTACTACAGACAGGGTACTACAGACAGGGTACTACAGACAGGGTACTACAGACAGGGTACTACAGAAAGGATATTACAGACAGGGTACTACAGAAAGGATATTACAGACAGGGTACTACAGAAAGGATATTACAGACAGGGTACTACAGACAGGGTACTACAGACAGGGTACTACAGACAGGGTACTACAGACAGGATATTACAGAGAGGGTACTACAGACAGGGTACTACAGACAGGGTACTACAGACAGGGTACTACAGACAGGGTACTACAGACAGGGTACTACAGACAGGGTACTACAGAAAGGATATTACAGACAGGGTACTACAGACAGGGTACTACAGACAGGGTACTACAGACAGGGTACTACAGACAGGGTACTACAGACAGGATATTACAGACAGGGTACTACAGAAAGGGTACTACAGACAGGGTACTACAGACAGGGTACTACAGACAGGGTACTACAGACAGGGTACTACTACAGACAGGGTACTACAGACAGGATATTACAGACAGGGTACTACAGACAGGGTACTACAGACAGGGTACTACAGACAGGGTACTACAGACAGGGTACTACAGACAGGATATTACAGACAGGGTACTACAGACAGGGTACTACAGACAGGGTACTACAGACAGGGTACTACAGACAGGGTACTACAGACAGGGTACTACAGACAGGGTACTACAGACAGGGTACTACAGACAGGATATTACAGACAGGGTACTACAGACAGGGTACTACAGACAGGGTACTACAGACAGGGTACTACAGACAGGATATTACAGACAGGGTACTACAGACAGGGTACTACAGACAGGATATTACAGACAGGGTACTACAGACAGGGTACTACAGACAGGATATTACAGACAGGGTACTACAGACAGGGTACTACAGACAGGATATTACAGAGAGGGTACTACAGACAGGGTACTACAGACAGGGTACTACAGACAGGATATTACAGAGAGGGTACTACAGACAGGGTACTACAGACAGGATACTACAGACAGGGTACTACAGACAGGATATTACAAAGAGGGTACTACAGACAGGGTACTACAGAGAGGGTACTACAGACAGGGTACTACAGACAGGGTACTACAGACAGGGTACTACAGACAGGATATTACAGAGAGGGTACTACAGACAGGGTACTACAGACAGGGTACTACAGAGAGGGTACTACAGACAGGGTACTACAGAGAGGGTACTACAGACAGGGTACTACAGACAGGGTACTACAGAGAGGGTACTACAGACAGGGTACTACAGACAGGATATTACAGAGAGGGTACTACAGACAGGGTACTACAGAGAGGGTACTACAGACAGGGTACTACAGACAGGGTACTACAGAGAGGGTACTACAGAGAGGGTACTACAGAGAGGGTACTACAGACAGGGTACTTCAGACAGGGTACTACAGGCAGGATACTACAGACAGGGTACTACAGAGAGGGTACTACAGGCAGGATACTACAGAGAGGGTACTAGAGACAGGGTACTACAGACAGGGTACTAGAGACAGGGTACTACAGACAGGGTACTACAGACAGGATATTACAAAGAGGGTACTACAGACAGGGTACTACAGGCAGGATACTACAGACAGGGTACTACAGACAGGGTACTACAGACAGGGTACTACAGACAGGGTACTTCAGACAGGGTACTACAGACAGGGTACTTCAGACAGGGTACTACAGAGAGGGTACTACAGGCAGGATACTACAGAGAGGGTACTACAGACAGGGTACTACAGACAGGATATTACAGAGAGGATACTACAGACAGGGTACTACAGGCAGGATACTACAGAGAGGGTACTACAGACAGGGTACTTCAGACAGGGTACTACAGACAGGGTACTACAGACAGGGTACTACAGACAGGGTACTACAGACAGGGTACTACAGGCAGGATACTACAGAGAGGGTACTACAGAGAGGGTACTACAGGCAGGATATTACAGAGAGGGTACTACAGGCAGGATACTTCAGACAGGGTACTACAGACAGGGTACTACAGGCAGGATACTACAGAGAGGGTACTACAGGCAGGATACTTCAGACAGGGTACTACAGACAGGGTACTTCAGACAGGGTACTACAGACAGGGTACTACAGACAGGGTACTACAGACAGGGTACTTCAGACAGGGTACTACAGACAGGGTACTACAGACAGGGTACTACAGACAGGGTACTACAGACAGGGTACTACAGACAGGGTACTTCAGACAGGGTACTACAGACAGGGTACTACAGACAGGGTACTACAGACAGGGTACTACAGGCAGGATACTACAGAGAGGGTACTACAGAGAGGGTACTACAGGCAGGATATTACAGAGAGGGTACTACAGGCAGGATACTTCAGACAGGGTACTACAGACAGGGTACTACAGGCAGGATACTACAGAGAGGGTACTACAGAGAGGGTACTACAGGCAGGATATTACAGAGAGGGTACTACAGACAGGGTACTTCAGACAGGGTACTACAGACAGGGTACTTCAGACAGGGTACTACAGACAGGGTACTACAGGCAGGATACTACAGAGAGGGTACTACAGAGAGGGTACTACAGGCAGGATATTACAGAGAGGGTACTACAGGCAGGATATTACAGAGAGGGTACTACAGGCAGGATACTACAGAGAGGGTACTACAGAGAGGGTACTACAGGCAGGATATTACAGACAGGGTACTACAGACAGGGTACTACAGGCAGGATACTACAGAGAGGGTACTACAGAGAGGGTACTACAGGCAGGATATTACAGAGAGGGTACTACAGGCAGGATATTACAGAGAGGGTACTACAGGCAGGATACTTCAGACAGGGTACTACAGACAGGGTACTACAGGCAGGATACTACAGAGAGGGTACTACAGAGAGGGTACTACAGGCAGGTTATTACAGAGAGGGTACTACAGACAGGGTACTTCAGACAGGGTACTACAGACAGGGTACTTCAGACAGGGTACTACAGACAGGGTACTACAGGCAGGATACTACAGAGAGGGTACTACAGAGAGGGTACTACAGGCAGGATATTACAGAGAGGGTACTACAGGCAGGATACTTCAGACAGGGTACTACAGGCAGGATATTACAGAGAGGGTACTACAGACAGGGTACTTCAGACAGGGTACTACAGGCAGGATATTACAGAGAGGGTACTACAGACAGGGTACTACAGACAGGGTACTACAGACAGGGTACTACAGACAGGGTACTTCAGACAGGGTACTACAGGCAGGATACTACAGACAGGGTACTACAGGCAGGATATTACAGAGAGGGTACTACAGACAGGGTACTTCAGACAGGGTACTACAGGCAGGATATTACAGACAGGGTACTACAGACAGGGTACTTCAGACAGGGTACTACAGGCAGGATACTACAGGCAGGATATTACAGAGAGGGTACTACAGACAGGGTACTTCAGACAGGATACTACAGGCAGGATACTACAGAGAGGGTACTACAGGCAGGATACTACAGAGAGGGTACTACAGGCAGGATATTACAGAGAGGGTACTACAGACAGGGTACTTCAGACAGGGTACTACAGGCAGGATACTACAGGCAGGATATTACAGAGAGGGTACTACAGACAGGGTACTTCAGACAGGGTACTACAGGCAGGATATTACAGAGAGGGTACTACAGACAGGGTACTACAGACAGGGTACTACAGGCAGGATATTACAGAGAGGGTACTTCAGACAGGGTACTACAGGCAGGATACTACAGACAGGGTACTACAGACAGGATATTACAGACAGGGTACTACAGACAGGATACTACAGACAGGGTACTACAGACAGGATACTACAGAGAGGGTACTACAGACAGGATACTACAGACAGGGTACTACAGACAGGATACTACAGAGAGGGTACTACAGACAGGATACTACAGAGAGGGTACTTCAGACAGGGTACTACAGGCAGGATACTACAGACAGGGTACTACAGACAGGATACTACAGAGAGGGTACTACAGACAGGATATTACAGAGAAGGTACTTCAGACAGGGTACTACAGGCAGGATACTACAGACAGGGTACTACAGGCAGGATATTACAGAGAGGGTACTACAGACAGGGTACTACAGGCAGGATATTACAGACAGGGTACTACAGACAGGGTACTACAGACAGGATACTACAGAGAGGGTACTACAGACAGGATACTACAGAGAGGGTACTACAGACAGGATACTACAGAGAGGGTACTACAGACAGGATATTACAGAGAGGGTACTACAGACAGGATATTACAGAGAGGGTACTACAGAGAGGGTACTACAGACAGGATATTACAGAGAGGGTACTACAGACAGGATATTACAGAGAGGGTACTACAGACAGGATATTACAGAGAGGGTACTACAGAGAGGGTACTACAGGCAGGATACTACAGAGAGGGTACTACAGACAGGATACTACAGAGAGGGTACTACAGGCAGGATATTACAGACAGGGTACGTCAGACAGGGTACTACAGACAGGATACTACAGAGAGGGTACTACATACAGGATACTACAGAGAGGGTACTACAGGCAGGATATTACAGAGAGGGTACTACAGACAGGATATTACAGAGAGGGTACTACAGAGAGGGTACTACAGGCAGGATATTACAGAGAGGGTACTACAGACAGGATATTACAGACAGGGTACTACAGACAGGATATTACAGACAGGGTATTACAGACAGGATATTACAGAGAGGGTACTACAGACAGGATATTACAGAGAGGGTACTACAGACAGGATATTACAGAGAGGGTACTACAGGCAGGATATTACAGACAGGGTACTACAGACAGGGTACTACAGACAGGATATTACAGAGAGGGTACTACAGACAGGGTACTACAGAAAGGATATTACAGAGAGGGTACTACAGACAGGGTACTACAGACAGGGTACTACAGACAGGATATTACAGACAGGGTACTACAGACAGGGTACTACAGAGAGGGTATTACAGACAGGGTACTACAGACAGGGCACTACAGACAGGATATTACAGAGAGGGTACTAGAGACAGGGTACTACAGACAGGATATTACAGAGAGGGTACTACAGACAGGGTACTACAGAGAGGGTACTACAGACAGGGTACTACAGACAGGGTACTACAGACAGGATATTACAGACAGAGTACTACAGACAGGGTACTACAGACAGGGTACTACAGACAGAGTACTACAGACAGGGTACTACAGACAGGGTACTACAGACAGGGTACTACAGACAGGATATTACAGAGAGGGTACTAGAGACAGGGTACTAGAGACAGGGTACTACAGAGAGAGTACTACAGACAGGGTACTACAGAGAGAGTACTACAGACAGGGTACTACAGACAGGGTACTACAGACAGGGTACTACAGAGAGAGTACTACAGACAGGGTACTACAGACAGGGTACTACAGACAGGGTACTACAGACAGGGTACTACAGACAGGGTACTACAGACAGGGTACTACAGACAGGGTACTACAGACAGGGTACTACAGACAGGGTACTACAGACAGGGTACTACAGACAGGGTACTACAGACAGGGTACTACAGACAGGGTACTACAGACAGGGTACTACAGACAGGGTACTACAGACAGGGTACTAGAGACAGGGTACTACAGACAGGGTACTACAGACAGGGTACTACAGACAGGGTACTATAGACAGGGTACTACAGACAGGGGATTACAAAGGACTACAGACTGGGAACTGTAGCCAGGGGACTACAAGCTGATGACTACAGACTGAGGACTTCAGACTGGGGGTTACAGGCTGATGACTACAGACTGAGAACTACAGTCAGGGGACTATAAAATGGGGACTACAGGGGACGACAGACAGAGGACTACAGACTGGGGACTACAAACAGAGGACTACAGACAGGGGACTACAAGCAGGGGATTAGAGACTGAGGACTACAGAGGACTACAGACCGGGGACTACAAGCAGGGGATTAGAGACTGAGGACTACAGGCAGAGGACTACAGACTGAGAACTACAGACTGAGGACTACAAGCAGGGGATTAGAGACTGAGGACTACAAACAGAGGACTACAGACTGAGAACTACAGACTGAGGACTACAGACTGGAAACTACAGACAGGGGACTACAAACTGAGGACTACAGAGGACTACAGACCGGGGACTACAGACTGGAGACTACAGACAGGAGACTACAGACTGAGGACTACAGACAGGGGACTTCAGACAGAGGACTACAGACAGAGGTCAACAGACAGGGGACTTCAGACAGAGGACTACAGACAGAGGTCAACAGACAGTGGACTACAGACAGGGACTACAGACAGGGACTACAGACAGGGACTACAGACAGGGACTACAGACAGGGACTACAGACAGGGACTACAGACAGGGACTACAGACAGGGACTACAGACAGGGACTACAGACAGGGACTACAGACAGGGACTACAGACAGGGACTACAGACAGGGACTACAGACAGGGACTACAGACAGGGACTACAGACAGGGACTACAGACAGGGACTACAGACAGGGACTACAGACAGGGACTACAGACAGGGACTACAGACAGGGACTACAGACAGGGACTACAGACAGGGACTACAGACAGGGACTACAGACAGGGACTACAGACAGGGACTACAGACAGGGACTACAGACAGGGACTACAGACAGGGACTACAGACAGGGACTACAGACAGGGCACACAGACCATGACTACAGACAGGGACTACAGACAGGGACTACAGACAGGGACTACAGACAGGGACTACAGACAGGGACTACAGACAGGGACTACAGACAGGGACTACAGACAGGGACTACAGACAGGGACTACAGACAGGGACTACAGACAGGGACTACAGACAGGGACTACAGACAGGGACTACAGACAGGGACTACAGACAGGGACTACAGACAGGGACTACAGACAGGGACTACAGACAGGGACTACAGACAGGGACTACAGACAGGGACTACAGACAGGGACTACAGACAGGGACTACAGACAGGGACTACAGACAGGGACTACAGACAGGGACTACAGACAGGGGACTACAGACAGGGGACTACAGACAGGGGACTACAGACAGGGGACTACAGACAGGGGTAAACAGACAGGGGACTACAGACAGGGGTAAACAGACAGGGGACTACAGACAGGGGTAAACAGACGGGGGACTAGAGACTGGGGGCTAAAGAATGGAAATTGCAGACTGTAGATGACATAATGGAACTATATAATGCGGACCATAAACAGGAGACTACTGAGTGGACACTACGGACTAGAGATGACAGAATGAGACTATAGAAAGGGGACTGTAGACTTGACACCACAGATTGGAGACGACAGAATGAGACGACTGAATGGGTACTATAGACAGGGGACTACAGACTGGACACCACAGACTGGAGATGATATAATTGGAATGTAGAATGCGAACTATAGACAGGAGACTAAAGACTAGACGCTACAGATTGGAGACGACAGAATGAGACTATAGAATGGAGACTATAGACAGGGGACTACAGACTGGACGCTACAGACTGGAGACGACAGAATGAGACTATAGAATGGAGACTATAGACAGGGGACTACAGACTGGACGCTACAGACTGGAGACGACAAAATAGCACATAGAATGGTGATTATAGACAGGGGACTACAGACTGGACGCTACAGACTGGAGACAACAAAATAGCACATAGAATGGAGACTATTGACAGGAGACTAAAGACTAGACGCTACATATTGGAGACGATAGAATGAGACTATAGAATGGAGACTATTGACAGGAGACTAAAGACTAGACGCTACATATTGGAGACGATAGAATGAGACTATAGAATGGAGACTATTGACAGGGGACTACAGACTGGACGCTACAGACTGGAGACAACAAAATAACACATAGAATGGTGATTATAGACAGGGGACTACAGACTGGACACCACAGACTGGAGATGGCAGAATGGGACTGCAGAATGCGGACTTTGGACAGGGGACTTCAGACTAGACACTACATACTGGAGAAGACAGAATGAGACTATTGAATGGGGACTATAGACAGGATACTACAGACTGGAGACGACAGAATGGAAACTGTATGCTGACGGTTCGCTTTGACACCAAACCGAGATATAATTTTGTTGTCCGCAAATAGCACTGCGTCATCCGTGTCCACCCGGCAGAGAGAGACGCAGTCCAAGACAGAAATCAGAGAGTCTAGCTGCACCTGCATGGACCGCTGTGGACGTCCACGAAATGACGCAGAGTCGACTTAGTTTGGCATATGATGCACAAAGAGGGTACTCTTTAGACACTCCAACGTCAACGCAGAAACTTCCGGTCTGTCTTTTTGGATTAGATGTCATTGCATGGAAATATTATCATTTCTTCCGTCCATCCGCCCTCAGGAGACTGTCATCCTCAGCACTATGTGGGACCGACTTGTTAGACCGGGTAGCCTTTCGCAATTATATCTTGAGCTCGATCGAAGGCGTCCACAAAGAAGTACATATGTTTATTTTTTGGGTCATGCCCCTTTTGAGCCCTGGTTGCAGTCAAACTTTTCCTGCTTCGCGCATCAATATGTGACAAGGTGCATTTTGTCACGATTGCTACATCAGCACACCCCCCCCCCCCATCTCTACCCTCTACCCCTCACCCCCTTCCCTCTCCGTGAGTGCACAGACCATCCATTTCTCACTGACCCAACAGCCTAAAGCAGCACTGCAACCCCAACCCTGAGTTCGATGGAGATCGGGAGAGAGGCAAGGACCAGGACATGGGCCGATAGACGCAACGAGGACGTTGCCCATCAGAACTCCGGGGCGAGTGTGACAATGTGGACGTTTTGTCACACTGATGTGTGGACTATGTATGTTCCTAGCTGCTCCGTAGCAGACGACAGCAATTCTCTCTTCTTCCTTTCCTCCCTCAGCTCGCTGGCAGGGGTCAGCCTCTTGTCCAGTACCAGAGAATATTAGGTTACAATATTCGGCTACACCCTCCCCACCGGCTATCTGTTGTCAATTAAGAGCCTCAGAGAGTGGGCGCAGGAATATCATCTTATCTCGTTTTGGTTAAATTAGCTAGAAGGAAATAAAACTAAATACCATGGTAAATTTGTTAGGGCGCAAGCGTCTATGTTGCCTGGTGTTATTAACTTTGGAATGCCAATGTAATAAGATGGGATTGTTCTGTTAGACAGTGGGGTATCATTTCGGGATTTCATACCCAAGTGGAGGAACCGGTAGGAGTAAAGTGGTCCCAGAGAGACCGTTGTAGACAGATTTTGGCGGGCTGTAGTCCTTTTCATCCTGACCGTGATGGGGAGAGGATGTGCTTCTGTGGTGGGACTGTGTTTTGTGTGAGGTGCCTTGATGCGCACTGAGGTACGTTGGACATCCTTACTTGTATTTTGTTTCATCTCTTGTAATTGTTTTATTTGATTTCTGCCATTTCATGCATTCTTTATGATGATGACTGACAGATTGACTTTGAGAAAAGTGTTCCTTTCGAAACTTCTATGCTTTGACTTGAGTTAAGAAGGGAAAGAAGATGTTCTTATTCTCAAGAAGTGGATGTTGAGGATTACTACATTGTGGGTCCAAATTGGCTATTCGATAATGACTATTGGACAATGTACGTGTGAAACACAACTTGTGGTTTTGCGTTCAGTCAGCATCATCTGGCAACCTGTTGTATTATAATATTGTTGAAGTGTGTTTGTACCATTGTTTGCTGGTGCTGAGAGAAACTCTTCCTTCTGATAGAGTTGCCCTTACGGACGTAGGCCTGACTCAGGAGGTGCAGATAGCGTAACACTGCGTTGTGGCTTAATTTTCCTCCCTCTTCCTTCCGTTCCCCCTCACCCCACACAGCCCGTCCTTCCTTCCCCTTCCATTCTCTACCCCTAGGCCTAGCTCGCCGGCCGCTCTGGGCGAAATCTTTGGCGGAACGATCGCGCCACGGGGGGTATTCCCCCACCCCCCACCCCCTTCCTCTTCCCCTTTCCTCTCTCTCTCTCTCTCTCTCTCTCTCTCTCTCTCTCTCTCTCTCTCTCTCTCTCTCTCTCTCTCTCTCTCTCTCTCCCTCCTCTCCCCTCCCCCTCCCTCTCTCTCTCTCTCTCTCTCTCTCTCTCTCTCACCCCCTCTCTCCCCTCCCCCCCCCCTCTCTCTCTCTCTCTCATTGGCTCTCTCTGCCTTGGCTGGCGCTCGCGTGGTGGGCTGTGACGTCAAAGGACATATGCTAATGAGAGCTCCATGACGTGGTAGGCTAAGATTAGCACAGGTGTTCCCCCCCCCACTCCACACCCGTGGTTAACAACCCAAGGAAAGCTGTCTGCTTTTGAACTTCCCCCCGTGCCTTTTATCATCTGAATTACATTAGGAAGTGCATTCCTGTAGTCAACCCTGGAGAATGATGAAATAATTTTATGTTGTTCTCTCAGTCCCATGCTGCTTAGAACTTAGAAAACGTTTTGCTATTTTGTGTTCTGTGAAGGCAATGGTTCTGATGTTGTTTGACGATCACTCCTCTCTTGTACGATTTTGCACAATGTATTCCAGTATATTGGGAAATTATATTGAGAATATTTGGAATTTCACAGACTCCGGGATGGACTTGAGTGTCTGCATGGTTGGGGTTGCGGTGAATTTGCACATGTAACAACAGTGCAAGAGGTTTGTGCGCTTTTCCCATGTTGTATAAACTACTTTTTCATGTTTTATTGTACTTACTATGATTTTATGCATAATGGTTGTCAAAGCTGTGTATTCATGTACCCCTCCCCTTGTGACTGGTCAATGGAAACTTATATTTGAACCAGAAGTAGCGTTAGTATGTTGGCATGAGATTCTAGAGTTAGGGACCAGAGATTTTGTAGAAGGCAATGTTTCCATGTAGTTGGGATAGTTCTACACTATTACTATATTGAACTTAAGTTCTGGCAGTCTTTTGCTATGTTCAAGTGACCATCACTACTAGCAATTTGATTATGGTATGTCAGGATGCCTTGGTGGAGCAATGTATGGTAGGTACATGTGCTTGGTCGCCTTACACTGGATCAGGTGATTCGGTAACTCAGATAATGTTCCTGGGAAATAGTCATGAGAGGATTACTCATGGACTATGGAGTGCTTAATTGGTAGATGGTATTCCCCATGGATACTCTATCATTTGGGCTGAGTCGTCAGGAGTTGTCTAGTTACACTGCTATTCTATAGGCAAATGAGTGACCCATTCACTGTTGTCATTTGGAATGTTAGCATCACCACCTCGTGTTCAGTTCCAACAACAAATATTACCAGCTCACTGTAGGCTTTCCCTCTTGTATATAATAACACAGCTTAAACTGTTGAATTATCTGTAAATGCCGCGACTATTACATTACGGAGAAGAGCATTTATACTTGATTTTCTAGTCTAGAGATTGGAAGTGTAATCACTATAATCCACATACTCCCTTTTCTTTGCATTTCTACTAAGTTTGTGGCTGTGTGATTGTCCTGAATAATTGTTCGACCTTCTGATATTTCCATGCCCTGCCACCACCATATAGGCCACTTTAGTAATGCCATGTATTGATTGTGTGAATTGAATTGACTTTGTTCTTTTGTCTTTTATCAGTCTGCCATCGTGCTTTTTGTTTTAGTCTAGCTAGTAACAATAAATCTTTAAGAAATTGCGAACGCTGTTCCCTATCATTTAAGAACCTTCACCCTTCCTTTCCTTCTCCCCGCCCTTCATTTACTCTTCCCCGATCATCATCACCAATTAACCCCCCCCCCCCCAACATCCACTACCCCATTACATTTGGCGTCGTCGGCAGGATAGGGAAGTTAATACAAAAGCACGATGACAGGCGTAGGTGAAGAAGTTGTCCTGGTCCACAACAACGCAGACGAGCAGCGAGACGAAGACGTCGTGATGCAGCCGCAGAGTCCGGATGGAGGGGCTGCAGGCCGAGACGGCGTGGCTGACCGAGGAGCTGCTGGGAGGGATGACCAGAACCACCTGCAAGGAAGCTGGATGCCGCAGCCCCGTCTTCCACGCTTTGATGGGAGCGGACCAGTTGACGAATTCGTCGAGGAGGTGGATCGCGTGCTAGACGCTTATAACATGCGCCCAGCAATCGGCCTTGAACTCATATTGCGACACCTAGACGGCCAGGCGAGGCGTGAGGTCATGAGTATGTCCCCCGAAGAACGCAAGGACATCTCGAAAGTGACCAGTCATCTGAGCCGCACCTTTGGGGACCGGCGTCACCGTGTCCTGCTGCTGGAAGAGTTTAACCAGCGACGGCAACGACCCGGAGAATCCATGCTTGAGTTTGCTCACGACCTGCAGGCTCTGGCGCGGAGACTCAACGCTTCCACCCCTGGGTCAGTCTCTGACACCGACTTGCGCGACCGGTTCGCGGAGAGAATCGGCAATGCCAGCCTTCGTCGTGAACTTCGCCGGATGCGTTCCGCCAATCCAGCAGTCAAACTTGGGGCCCTGAAAGATGCAGCGCTGCAGTTCCTGCAAGATGAGGCGGAGGAGGAAGTTGCCCACGTCCAGAGCCACTCCGCACAGCCAGCGCAGATCATCACCGACCCACGACTGGAGCAGCTAACCAAGGCGGTAGCGGAGCTAGCAGCGATCGTCAACAGCCAGTCCCAGAGGAGAAGCCAAGGCTGCTACTACTGCGGAGAGAATGGACACATCAAGCGCAACTGCCCCACCCTGAAGAAGAAGAATGGGGGAAACTAGCCGCCTCTGCTGCGTCAGGTAGCCCGACAGCGGGGGCAGGAAAAGCGGCTCCAACTTTACGCGCTGACTGTCCAGTGGTCACTGCTGGCTTGGCCGGGCAAAGTGTCCAGGCGTTAGTGGACACTGGGAGTGAGGTCAGCACAATCAGTGAGGCATTCTACAGAAGACAATTACAAACTCTGCCCCTAGATCCGGTGAACTATTTGTCTCTTCGAGCTGCAAACGGATTAGAAGTCCCATATCTAGGACTCATTCAGGGAACTGTAGAGGCCTTTGGCCACAGGTGTGAAGGAGTCTTCATGGTGGTAAAAGACAGCGATGATCCCCACCAAAAGCAACGCAAGGCGGCAGTCCCGGCTGTACTGGGGATGAACATTCTGAAGCATTTGATAGGGGGTGTAGAGACTAGTCAGTGTGGGTTAGGAACAGCACCGTGGCTTCAAGCGGTGGTACATGAAGTACGAGTAAGCAGCAGCTCGGTGCAGGGGATTGCACGAGTGGCTGGAAGAGTGCGGGTGCCAGCAGAGGCCGTGCTTGCTGTTCGGGTCACCGGCGTGGAGCGACCACAGCTGCAGCGGCTGCTGGCGGAACCCTGTGCTCACCCCTTACCCCCTGGCCTCATCCTCGTCCCAACCCTCATTGGCCCAGACCGTGACTCCCGGTTCGTCCGAGTTGCCAACCTCACAGATGAAGACATGTTCCTGAAACCTCGAACCCCCATCGCCACCCTTCATGCCGTCGATTCTGTCGAATCTCCAGGCTCCGTACAGGTTGAGGTTGGCGTGCAGGAAATCGTCGTGCAAGAGGCATCCGAGACTCCAGACTTGTCTGCAGTGGAGCTGGCGAAGAAGCTTGAACACTTCAACGGGACAGCCAGTGAGAAGCAGAGAGTGTTGGAGGTGCTGTCAAAACGGCGTGGTGCCATCGCACGGGGGGAAGATGACCTTGGATATACGGACCTAGAATTTCATCGGCTCAGAACCACAGATGACATCCCTGTGAGCCAAGCTCATCGCCCAATTCCAGCCAGGGACTACCAGGAGGTCCGAGAGCATATCAAGGAACTGCTGAGGAAAGGGGTCATCCAGGAGTCACATTCCCCATACGCTGCGCCTGTGGTGGTAGTCCGGAAGAAGGATGGATCGATTCGGCTCTGTGTTGACTACAGGCAGCTGAATCAGAAGACAGTCAAGGATGCGTACCCGCTGCCCCGAATCCAAGAGTCATTCGACAGCCTTGTAGGTTCCAGATTCTTCACAACTCTGGACTTACAAAGCGGCTACCACCAAGTTGCGATGTATCCACCAGACCAGCACAAAACGGCCTTCACCACCCCTTGTGGCCCTGTACGAGTACACAAGAATGCCGTTCGGACTGTCAGGAGCACCAGCCACGTTCCAGAGACTAATGAATAGCGTCATGTCCGATTGGTTGTTTGAGTTCCTTCTTGTCTACTTGGACGATCTTCTCATATTCTCCAAGACCTTTGACGAACACTTAGTCCATCTCGACAAGATCCTCCAGCGATTGGAAGAGACCGGCCTCAAGCTCAACCTGGAGAAGTGCCAGCTGCTCCAGAAGGAGGTCAGCTACCTTGGCCACACCATCTCCGCCAAGGGCGTCAGCTGCCAAGCAGAAAAGGTGGAAGCTGTCCAGACCTGGCCTACGCCCAAGACGGTCAAGGAGCTGCGGTCATTCCTCGGGTTTGCAGGTTACTATCGGCGATTCGTCCCGGGGTACGCCAAGATCGCCGGCCCCCTGCACACCCTCACCAACAAGTCAGCCAGTGGGAGGAAGAACGCACCCATCCCCTGGGGACCAGACCATGACGCAGCATTCCAGGCTCTGAAGGGAAAGCTGACAGGCGCCGATGTCCTTGCCTATGCAGACTACAGCCGACCCTTCATCCTGGAAACTGACGCTTCCTATGAGGGGCTGGGGGCCATCTTGAGTCAGGAGCAAGCCGACGGCACGACCAGGGTGATCGCATACGCCAGCCGGAGACTGCGGCCCACCGAGCGGAATGAAGCGAATTACTCCAGCTTCAAATTGGAGTTTCTCGCACTGAAGTGGGCCGTCACGGAAAAGTTCCGTGGGTACCTTTTGGGGGCACAGTTTAAGGTGTTCACGGACAACAACCCCCTCGCCCACTACAAGACCTCGAAGTTAGGCGCCCTGGAACAACGATGGACCGCACAACTGGCCAGCTTCAACTTTACAGTGGACTACAAGCCTGGCCGGCTCAACAGGGCCGACGCCCTCTCCAGACTCCCTGCCCCAGACACCCTTCCCCCACAGTCCACCCCAGTCCCCGCCGCACTTGCCGAGGCCCAGCATGTGTCCT
>JAWQFJ010021085.1:55941-117752 GCA_034096865.1 Theodoxus fluviatilis | reverse complement strand
CAATTCTATACTGACACCGGCTCAGGGCAATGAAAAAACCTCTAAAGCTACGGCTCAGCAGACGCATAGTAAACATTTCTAGTAATACTAATAACCAGAAGGCATGAAAAAAACGTTGTCTCGCCACAGTGGGCACAAGCAGCAGGCCATCTTTGACAAGGTCAGAATGCTTGAATCTCTCCTCCAGTTGGTTTCTCATGTTGTCAAGGAAAGGAACAGCAACTGACGCACGGTAGTATTTCTCAGTGGTTTCAGCAGGGTGATTTTCTCGAAGCAACTGCCTCGGCGCAATCCTTGGGCGTCGAAGATCTTCTTCAACTAAGTTGCGAGACATTTGGTTGGCCTCAACAAACCATTCTGAGAACACATTGTCAATGTCTGTCCTGAGCCTATTGACAGTGTTCGTGAGATCTGCAAGTTCAGCATAGGCCTTCACAATGTCCTGTGCTCTTTTCTGCAGGCTGGTGGTCAGAGGTTCGATGTACCGGAGGCAATTTCTTGTGACGACAAAAGCCACCAGGAAATCTGCACTTGACATGGTGTGCAGAAACCCTGTAGCTTTTGCAATAGTCTCGCAGTCGCACTCTTCTGTCACTCTGCCAGCCACTATCTGCCCCAAACAGTCGTACAGGACCATGTACATGTCCGAGAAAGTTTCAAACGCATGGTGCCTTTCCACCCAGCGTGTCTTGCACAGGTCCACCATCTTCTTCTTCCGCGTGTCAGGAAAGGCACGTTCAATGACCTCCTCCAGCTTTCTTTGCCGCTTTGGGGCACGGTTGAAGAAGAGAGCCAGGCAGTGGGATTTATTTCAGGCTGCCTGGCTGACAAGAGTACAGTGCTGTACGTGTGGGGGGGCCGGCCTGGCAGTGTGTGTTGGGGGGAGGGGGGGGGGTACCTTTTTTCTCATCGGATTTCACCATGAATCAGAATATAATTTGTTAGAGACACACAAAAAATATAAATATAAAAAAACTCAAACCAAGGTACATGCTTTTTCTAGGGGGGGGGGGGGGGGTTCCGGAACCCCTGGAACCCCCCCCCCCTGGGTCCGGCCCTGCTCTCTCATTCTCTTTCTGTCTGTCTGTGTGTGTATCTCTCTCATTCTCTTTCTCTTTCACTCTGTCTCTCTCTGTCTCTCACTCTCTCTTTCTTTCTCTCTCTTTCTCTGTCTCTCTCTGGTCTGTCTGTCTGTCTGTCTGTCTGTCTGTCTGTCTGTCTGTCTGTCTGTCTGTCTGTCTGTCTGTCTGTCTGTCTGTCTGTCTGTCTGTCTGTTTGTCTGTGTCTCTCTCATTCTTGCCTCTCTCTGTGTGTTTTTTTCTCTCTCTTTCTCTCTCTCTGTTTCTCTCTCTCTCTCTGTTTCTCTCTCTCTCTCTGTTTCTCTCTCTCTCTGTTTCTCTCTCTCTCTCTCTCTCTCTATCTCTCTATTTCTATGTCTCTGTCTGTCTGTCTGTCTGTCTGCCTGTCTGTCTGTCTGTCTGTCTCTCTCTCTCTCTCTATCTCTCTCTATGTCTCTCTCTCTCTCTCTCTCTCTCATCAAAAGTCAGCAGACCAAGCGTCATGCCATGCTAATTAAGGAGCATTCGTTAAACGTGGCAAAAAAAATATATATTACTAAAGGGTCATTCACATTGATTAAGGGTCACTCTAATAAATCATAAGCTATTTTTTAATCAGAAAAACTTTCTAGCAGCTTACACATCGACTAATTTGGATGTCACTTTAAAATTAAATCAAAAGTGAGTGCATGCTTGTGACAAGCTATCGCCAGGCTTGGTCAGCAAAAGCCAAAAATGCACTTGTCGATTTATACGAGCGCCTCCAAGGTTATTTGCATAGGTGACTACACGTCCTCGGTTTTTTTCGCCCCTCCTTTTTTTATACTAGCCCCAGTTCCTTGCAAAGTAGATCAGCAGGATTGGGGACGTCAGACTCCGCTCATCATTTCGCCTGCAAATTGCAAGGTTTCATGTCTTTTTGCGGACTCGTCGACGCTTACACACATACTTATATTACACGCACGCACGCACATACGCGCGCACACACACGCATACACACACACGCGCGCGCATACACACATGCATGCACACACACATACACGCACACACACATGCACGCACACACACATGCACGCACACACACACACACACACGCACGCACGCACACACACACATGCACTACCACACACGCACACATATACGCGCACACACACGCACACACACACGCGCACACACATACAACGCACACTCGATCTCACACACGCACAAACACTCACACGCACGCACAGACGCACACACACACAGTACGCGCGCGCGCACACACACATACGCACGCACGCACGGACACACACGCGCACACACACAGGCACGCACGCACACACGCCAGCACGTACGTGTGCGCGCACACACACATGCACACACACGCACACACACACACCAACGCATTCTCACACAGACGTATATACGAACACGCTGTACGCGCACACACATACACAAACACACACACAACGCGCACACTCGATCACACACGCACGCACACACACACACATGCACACACGCCCACACGCAAACACACACACATACATGCACACTCGTGCATGCGCGTGCGCACTCACACACGCACGCACACACACGCGCACGCACACACATACGCGCGCGCGCGGGCACGAACCCATGCGCAGCGCACAGGTGAACTCGTACGCGAAAATGGACGCGAACACGCTCTGGCACCAGACTAGACAGATTTCACTGTCAAATTTATCGATAGCAAAATTGATGTGTCGCTGCCGATGGCGTTTGAAGACTGTAGAGATTGCAAAGGGAGAGACGGCGTTGGCCTAGATTTAACCTTGCCCTCTCTGGATGTGTCTATATATATATTTCCTACGCGGGCGGGGTGAATGACCGCTGCGGGTGAAACAGGACACTGATCGGAATGTATGTGTCAGTGGAGTAGGTCACCTGACCTGATTCCCCGCTTTTTCTGCTGCTGAACAGCACACCACAATGAATTAAGTTGTATGTGGGAAATCAACATTGCGGAATTAGTCTTCCCCACAACAACAAACTGCATAAACAGTTTCCTCCTCCTTCTTCTCTTCTTCTTCTACTTTTTTCTTTCTTTCTTCCTAATTCGTCGATTTTATTTCTTCTCTTTTTCTTTCTTCCTTCTTTCTTTCATCTCTCTCTCTTCTTTCTATCTTTCTTCTTCTTATTCCGTAATTATATTCAGTCTGTTGCTTGCGTCGATCTGTGTGCATATCATGTCATTTTATCTCCACGCCCTTGATCATGCATCTGTGTTTATCGGAGCTCTTTTCCTCCTCCAGTTGTATGTTTATGCCTGTACGTGTGGGCGTGCGCGTGCTCGTGTGCATGGATGCGTGCGTGAGCGTGCGATCGAGCCACACCTTCATTGGGTGATTTTAACAGTATGCGAAAATAAAAACATCTTGAGGCAAGTGATCAAAGCAAATCGTTTTGACTACATTATAAAACACCCATCCAGAAGCGCCGTACGTGGTATATATATAAAATTAACGGTTGCAAGGCCATCACAATTAAAGCACTTCAGTTCTTTTTCAAACACGTACCGATGTACGCGCAGACCCTAATTTCTCCTGCCTTACCTGGCCGCTGGCTAAATGCTGCATTTAACACAGATCTGATACATCATGTTACGTGGCAAACTGTTTCCGAAAGACTACAATCGGCAGACGAGGTGAACTGACCAAAGCTTATGGTGACCCATGCAGTTGCTGCATGTGTGCTAATTGAAGCAGTATAGCCTTTTGGATTCTGTCTAGTTTTGCACACAAGGAGAAATTCAAGGGTGAGGTTTTCGTGGCAAATGTGGATGCTTATGACGTAATTGTTTCGCCATATTGTCGATCATAATCTCATGAATCCACATAATTGTAAACATATAATCATGTCAACAGCGTCGATCATTTTCCATAATTTTTTTAGTATATACACTCATATGCATTTGTTTGTCTCATTAATTAGTACTGTTTCATATAATTTTATATGTGATAGGGTGCACCTATCACCGAGTGTATTATCTACTGTGTTCATCCTCTATTCAGTTATCCCTGCTTCTTCCCCACCCCCTCACCCTATTCTGTGTGTCAGATCTCTCTGTGTCAGACCTCATTTTCCAATCATCTGCTCCTTGCACGCTAAACTCTCCAAAAGCAATAACCGCGATCATTCATATCTGACCTATAGATCGTTCAAAAACTTTGATGCCAAAACCTTTTGTTTGCGTGTCCAAAAGACACCCTTCCATGAAAATATATCACACCGATCCAAACTGTGCACTTCAGCTTTGTACAACATATTTCTAGGAGTAATTAACAAACACGTTCCGATCAGAAGAAAACGCGTACAATCAGGTTACTACACGGATGAAAGTTTGCAGGCTCGATTCTCTGCTGTAGTTTTGGAAGCAAAAATTATTGTACGCATGCATGAGTTACACGTTGTGCCTACGAGCTGTGATGTCAAGTACAGGACAGTTCTGAGTTGTCTCCCCTGTGCAAATGGTGGCGATGAGTGGGTGCGGAGCCCACCGTCCTAGCTGTCTTTAAAAAAATAATCACAGTTAGAAGCTACACTGAAGCGATTTGTGAGGTATTTTTAAATTACCATACTTCATGTCATGTTTCTACCTTTGTTGCAAGTCTTTGTAGTTTGGTATTCGTCTCGCATTTATATTGCGGTTTCGAGCTTGCTTGGTTGATGCCAAGACCTTGCCCTTGGCAATGGGGAAATGAGCACGTGATAGTTGTGTGAAAGAGGCGTGCTTGGGTCATAGAGAGCTGACTGGCTTGGGTGTGTTGCTCCCATAATCAGCTGAGTAGATTTGTATGGAGCAGACCGGGCAGTGAGCCCAGAATTCGGCACAGTCGGCTGTCGGATGTGGTAGAGAGCACATGGTTCGGAAGATCTTTCGGTGGCGGTGTAACTGTTAAGTAAAGCTTGTGGTCTAGCTCACCGGTTACACAAGGAACCGGGATCGAGAAACCAGCTCTTTTGTCTGAAGTGACCGTTTCGAGCCGAGCTAATTGAAGATGAGTTTCATCATATCCTGTCAGGGCCTCCTGACAAAGGCAGCTCTCCAAGGATGTATTTTGGGTCGAACCCACGCGTGTCTGACCTGTAGTATTGGACGACTCATTACAGAAGCTCCCTGTCCAGATGAGATGGGGAAGAGATCACATTCGACTTCTGAAGATGGAGCTACCTCGGAGAAGCGGAGGCACCACAAGAGCAAGCACTCGAAGAATAAGCGGAACAAGGAGGAGACATCTGCAGCTGATCGTGAACATAAATCTCGACGCGATCAGATCTCAGCTTCGAAAGAAGTCAACTCCACGCCTCACAAACTGCAGACTGTGACGCAGTTCACTGTCTTGAAGGCTGGTACTTCGGGCGGCTCCAGTCACACAGCTGACGCGAGCTCTCTCACCCAGATTTCCTCAGTTCTGCACTCCGAAGAAAAGCTTGCAAAAGGCCTGGGACTAGGAGCTGGGACGACCGTTGAAGACAAGCCGAATAATCGTCCTCACTCGCCCCTGCCTCCACCACCATCACAGCCGTCCCACCAGTCCCGGTCCTACAGCACACACACGAGCAAGACCAGACGACGCGAGGAACTGGAGGATGGAGAAGCCGAAGAGAGCGTTGGAGACTTGAAGAACAAACGTGCACCTGGTGAGTTGACGAGTAAGTCTCTTGCAACTGTGTTTACATCTGCTTGGCTTTGTCTCCAGTTTCACACCTGTGCTGCCTAATTACCCGGTAGCAGCTGGTGCCAAGAGTAAGAGCTGACCTACTGTAATTTTCTTGTTTTTAGAAGATGTTGCACATGACCTTTTTTCAAGCTTCCATGAGGCAAGACATGTTATAATGATCTTAATTATTAGGAATGTATGTACTTGCTTTGTCATGTGCACTTTATGAGAGCTAATGTAAATATGTATCTGGAATAGACAAAAGTGTTAGAATCAACAGTGCTTGGTGGGTAGACCTTTTACTCAGCTTTTGCTTCAGCTACATTCTTGCTTTATTCCAATGCTTGAATACCATTTGAGTTCTAGTTAGGGTAATGAACTTTTAAATTGAAGCCTCTTATTATGTTGTATGGAATGGGAGACACTGTTATTCACCTATTGCAATCATAACAAATCTGTAATATGTTTTTCTTCAGTTGATGGAATATTCTTTCTTACATCATTTTTCATGCTATAAACACTGTAAGAATGTCAACATCTGAGAATGTATTGTAACATAGGCCAAGACAGTTTGATACAGTGCCTTACCAGATCAATGTTTTGGTAGGTTTTGAAAGAATGTGATTATAATGAATTGGATGAATGCATAAAGTTGATATGGCAAGTTCTTCCCTCCTCCCCCCCCCCCCCCCCCCCCCCCTTTCATTGTTTCTCACGATGTTTTCATTTAGAGTATTGCTGTTACCTCTAAATTATGTCAATGAAGGTGTATCTAGATGTTATTTTCCTTTTTATTTCTGTCTGTATATTTCTGTTCATCTCTCTCTCTCTCTCTCTCTCTCTCTCTCTCTCTCTCTCTCTCTCTCTCTCTCTCTCTCTCTCTCTCTCTCCCTGTGGGTTGGGGGTTAAAAGAATTGACCCACTGTGTCTCCCTACTCCATTCGTAAGAGGTGAATTAATAGGGACATCGTCTTTTAAATTGTGCTTACTTGGAACTCTTCTAGTGATTTTCTTGCTTGGCTTTATATAGTTTACAAAGGCTGATAGGCTGTAAAAATCCATCCATCCATCCATCCATCCATCCATCCATCCATCCATCCATCCATCCATCCATCCATCCATCCATCCATCCATCCATCCATCCATCCATCCATCCATCCATCCTCCTCTCTCTCTCTCTCTCTCTCTCTCTCTCTCTCTCTCTCTCTCTCTCTCTCTCTCTCTCTCTCTCTCTCTCTCTCTCTCTCTCTCTCTCTCTCTCTCTCTCTCTCTGTGTGTAAGGGTTATTGTCCCTGTATTAATGATCTCTTAAGTGGAAAACATGAGTTAATCTTCTGCTTACATTCTGTCAAGCAGACCTAGACTAATTGAACTCTCAGAACTTAAGTCAGAAAACATTGAAAGGGAGGTAACTCTTATACAGCTCCTACCTTGTCCTAGCTGAAGTTTAGTCAAAGATTATAGGTTACACAAAGATAGCTCATTAGCTCATTGTTGTGAGGATCGAGACACGTTGCGCCCCAAGCGGCTAGAACTATGGGGAAGTAATCACAACGCTTAGAGACATGTAAAAGTGCTTGTTTGTCGACGCGTTTCTGATGCGTTCCGATCATGTTTGTGAATACATTTACGGTGTAATGTGTAATAAAATGATTTGCTGCAATAATGGGGGTGCTTTGGCTTTGTTTTTTGTAGCAGGCGTTGTGAAATCGAAATATTTGGTTCATCGAAATGGATGGTTCTGCGCATGCGCGTGAGCCTATAGTCCGTTTAAACATTGCTCTGTCAGTGGAGACGCTACTGACTTCGCACGCCCGGGGAGTTATGCCAAAAATCCGGCCGCGTTAAAGCATGCAAAAATATTAATTAGATTAAAAACTAATCCATATAGTCATATTAGACTGTTTTAACGTATACTTTCTGCACAAAACCCACAGAAGATAAGTAAACAAACCTCACCGTATGTACCTAGATGGCTAGCAGACGAATAATCTTTGTCTCCACTGACAGAGCAATGTTGAAACGGACTATAGGCTCACATTTCGATGAACCAAATATTTCGATTTCACAACGCCTGCTACAAAAAACAAAGCCAAAACACCCCCATTATTGCAGCAAATCATTTTATTACACATTACACCGTAAATGTATTCACAAACATGATCGGAACGCATCAGAAACGCGTCGACAAACAAGCACTTTTACATGTCTCTAAGCGTTGTGATTACTAACCCCAAAGTTCTAGCCGCTTGGGGCGCTGCGTTTCCGAGTGTCTTGTAACTTTATATATATAGCAAAAGCTCGGCATGAGCTATCTTTGTGTAACCTATAATCTTTGGTTTAGTCAAGCCAATCTAGTCCACTACAGATTTCGCCTGCCGGTGAAATAGTCTCTAGCACAGCTCATATGACGTGATGAAACTAATCCGTCCGGAATATTCATAAGGAGGTCACACGAGAGGCAAGTGGGACAGCACTCTGCTCCCTGACATACACCGTTAAAGTAGTTTTAAGACTATTTTGCACAAAACTAATAAATTATGCTTGTTGAGGCGATAAACAAGTGTTTATTTGATAAAATAAAATGTTTGTATTGAAATGGAAACAAGTTTTGACATCTCAATGATTTTTGTAAAAAGTGAACAAATAGTATCCAGATATGAGCTATTTTTGGCACCATGCTGTAATGCTCAGGGTCAAGTCTATTAGGAATCCATTGCAAACTGCGCCAGAGTCTCTACTGACTTGGATTCACAGAATGAGGTCAAGTTACCCTGTGCTGTAGAGATGGATAGTAGGGAATGCACTTCGAGTGCAGATGCTACGTATCCCTGCCTAGGGCAGGGCAGGGTCAATAAACCTGTTTACAAGCATGCCTGGAAAATAATAGCTGCCCAAGCCTTCTGTCTCCAATGCAACTGGGCAGGTTGTTTATACTGATGTGTTGTGCTTGCAGATTTTATCTTGCCATATATACATTTTATCCCCCCTTTCCGAGTTTTAGCTTTGTTATATATTTTTTAAAAATAGTATTGTTTTATGTCGTATTATTTATTTCTATGTATTTTACCTGGAGAGACATGCAAGTTCATATGACTAAAGAGTGAAGATTATAATTAGTATCGGCAATATTAGCAAGTTTTTATTTGGACACTGAAACAGGTTTTCTTTGCAAGGATGTAAAGAACAGCTGGTTGAAAATAGTCTTTTCTGTCAGCATACAGGGAATTCTCTACCCTATGGTTTGAATGAATGATAAGAAACAGTGTCTGACTTGCATGTAGAGCTTTGTAGATTGGATTGATTCCTTGTTACATAAATATCAAACCATTTACACAATGGGAAGTCATTCATCAGGCAGAAGGCTTGTATCCCATCTGTGAAGTAATCAGAGATGAAATAAGTGGATAATATAAATTTGAATCTGACAGTTTATACAACAGTAGCAACAAAGAAAGGTCTTGGTATTTCTGCCGAAGAGGTTGTCTTTTTGTTTAAAAGCAGCATTTTAGTAGTTTAGGAGTTATGTTGCCTGACTTGAATACTGATGCCACATACCAGACAGCAGTTTCTAGATGTGCGTAGAGAAGCAAGTCTATTGATATACTGATAGATGTGAAAAATCGCAGTAGCTTATATGTACCTTTTCAAATAATTTTCCTCTTGAGTTTGTCTGCCTGCTTTATTCTTACTTTTCCTATGGTTTGCAACTCACTTTCTCATTGTATTTTTGTATTACTGTATTTCAAAGTTATTCATTTGTTTCTACTTTCAATAGTACTGTTGATAATGATAGTTTTTGTGCATATTCTCTAACAAGTACTAAAGTGTGCAGTCTGCTATTGTGTTCCATTATTACTCTAATTTTACTTCCTACTGGGGTTGAAAAACACTTTGTAATGTTCTTATTTGCATTTTATTATTTTATCCATAATTTAGAATAGTTCTAGAAGACGTGTAAATCATGACATGAAAGGTTAAATGGGTTAGTAGACAGAGGAATTTTCCTGTGAAGTGTAAGACAAAGAGAGCATATTATGCTTTTTTTTGTAAACTATTAATCAATTAATTAATTAATTAATTAATTAATTAATTAATTAATTAATTAATTAAACAGACTGAGATGTTTACAGGCACACACAAAAATAACCACGAGGGAGAAAAGTCACAAATGAAATTATGGCAGTGGCAATATTGTTGTCTCCGACAATTTTACATTAGAATACTTACAGACTGACACTTAGTTAGTACATGACGGACTGCTTTCATTACGGTCAGTGGTATGTTGTGTGTGGCACAGGTGCTTGCCACGTCTCTCCGTCTTTTCCTGTCAGTGTGTGTTTGCTTGACATTTTGCCTGTCTCCTCAAATGGAGGACAATGACTGGTAACACTTCAATCAAGTGAGAACATCAGGATGGGATTGTCATCGAATAAAGGTGTTAGTTGAAGTTGAGTTGTCTGCAGAGGAGCAAAAGTGAAGTTGATAAACACCATAGTGCCCTTGCAGGTTTCTGATTGCAGGTGTAAGAGTTTTGTTCATTTCAGACTGTTTGCAAAGCTATGTTGCTTAGAAAGGTATACACTCCAAAGTTTGATATTTGCTGAGTTATTACTTTATTATTGCTGACTAAAGACTAAAGTGATGCGAGTTCTTTTCTGTTTCTTCATCCCCCCCCCCCCCCAAAAAAAAAACCCAACAAAAAAACCCTTGCAAGCAATATATGTGAAATAAAAAGTATTTCCTTCAAGTGAAAAAACAAAACTATTGTGACTGTCTGCCAGTGTGTTTCTCTGCATATTTGCTTATTATGGTGTCTGTGTCTGCCTGCCTGTCTGTGTTTCTGTGTGTGTTACTATGTATGTTTCTGTCTCTGACAGTCTGTCCATTTATGCATTTGTTGGTATGGTTTCTCTGTGCCTGTCTGCCCTCCATCTGTCCCTCTGTCCGACCACCCTCTGTTCATCCATTTATCTGTTGGTATAAGCTGGATCTGTGTGTGTGTGTGTGTGTGTGTGTGTGTGTGTGTGTGTCTGTCCTTCTTCCAGTGTGTTCATATGCATATGTCTGTCCTTGATGTCTTCATGTCTTTCACCAGTGATGCTATTTATACAAAATCACTAAGCACCACATTTCATGCTGTCTGTCCTTACAGAGACCATGACAGAGAGGCGGAGTTGGGAGTGGACGGAGGAGGGACGCCATCTGGGCCTCAACGCGTGGCGCCATGGGCTGGTCTTCACCACCATGACCTACAATGTCCTGTCCCAAGTGCTGCTGGAGCGCCACAGCTCTCTGTACAGAGAGTCCTCTCCTCAGTCCCTGGACTGGAACTTCCGCAGGCAGAGGCTGCTTGATGAGATCCTCTTCCACAGCCCTGATGTAAGCTGCCTGCCTTGTCTGTCTACCTGCCTTGTCTGAATGCTTGCCTTGCCTGACTGCCTTGTCTGTCTGCCTGCCTTGTCTGTCTGCCTGCCTTGTCTGTCTGCTTGCCTTGTCTGTCTGCCTGCCTTGTCTGTCTACCTGCCTTGTCTGTCTGCCTGCCTTGTCTGTCTGCCTGCCTTGTCTGTCTGCTTGCCTTGTCTGTCTACCTGCCTTGTCTGTCTGCCTGCCTTGCCTGACTGCCTTGTCTGTCTGCCTGCCTTGTCTGTCTGCCTGCCTTGTCTGTCTGCCTGCCTTGTCTGTCTGCTTGCCTTGTCTGTCTACCTGCCTTGTCTGTCTGCCTGCCTTGCCTGACTGCCTTGTCTGTCTGCCTGCCTTGTCTGTCTGCCTGCCTTGTCTGTCTGCCTGCCTTGTCTGTCTGCCTGCCTTGTCTGTCTGCCTGCCCTGTCTGTCTACCTGCTTTGTCTGCCTGCCTGCCTTGTCTGTCTGCCTGCCTTGTCTGTCTACCTGCCTTGTCTGTCTGCCTGCCTTGTCTGCCTGCCTGCCTTGTCTGTCTGCCTGCCTTGTCTGTCTGCCTGCCTTGTCTGTCTGCCTGCCTTGTCTGTCTGCCTGCCTTGTCTGTATGCCTGCCTTGTCTGTCTGCCTGCCTTGTCTGTCTGCCTGCCTTGTCTGTCTGCCTGCCTTGTCTGTCTACCTGCCTTGTCTGTCTACCTGCCTGACTGCCTTGTCTGTCTGCCTGCCTTGTCTGTCTGCCTGCCTTGTCTGTTTACCTGCCTTGTCTGTCTACCTGCCTTGTCTGTCTGCCTGCCTTGTCTGTTTGCCTGCCTTGTCTGTCTACCTGCCTGACTGCCTTGTCTGTCTGCCTGCCTTGTCTGTCTACCTGTCTGCCTGCCTTGTCTGTCTGCCTGCCTTGTCTGTCTGCCTGCCTTGTCTGTCTACCTGCCTTGTCTGTCTACCTGCCTTGTCTGTCTACCTGCCTGACAGCCTTGTCTGTCTGCCTGCCTTGTCTGTCTGCCTGCCTTGTCTGTCTGCCTGCCTTGTCTGTCTGCCTGCCTTGTCTGTCTGCCTGCCTTGTCTGTCTACCTGCCTTGTCTGTCTGCCTGCCTTGTCTGTTTGCCTGCCTTGTCTGTCTACCTGCCTTGTCTGTCTGCCTGCCTTGTCTGTTTACCTGCCTTGTCTGTCTACCTGCCTTGTCTGTCTGCCTGCTTTGTCTGTTTGCCTGCCTTGTCTGTCTGCCTGCCTTGTCTGTCTGCCTGCCTTGTATGTCTGCCTGCCTTGTCTGTCTGCCTGCCTTGTCTGTATGCCTGCCTTGTCTGTCTGCCTGCCTTGTCTGTCTGCCTGCCTTGTCTGTCTGCCTGCCTTGTCTGTATGCCTGCCTTGTCTGTCTGCCTGCATTGTCTGTCTGCCTGCCTTGTCTGTCTGCCTGCCTTGTCTGTCTGCCTGCCTTGTCTGTCTACCTGCCTGACTGCCTTGTCTGTCTGCCTGCCTTGTCTGTCTGCCTGTCTTGTCTGTTTGCCTGCTTGCCTTGTCTGTCTACCTGCCTTGTCTGTCTGCCTGCCTTGTCTGTCTGCCTGCCTTGTCTGTCTGCCTGCCTTGTCTGTCTGCCTGCCTTGTCTGTCTGCCTGCCTTGTCTGTCTACCTGCCTTGTCTGTCTACCTGCCTGACTGCCTTGTCTGTCTGCCTGCCTTGTCTGTCTGCCTGCCTTGTCTGTCTGCCTGCCTTGTCTGTCTGCCTGCCTTGTCTGTCTACCTGCCTTGTCTGTCTGCCTGCCTTGTCTGTCTGCCTGCCTTGTCTGTCTGCTTGCCTTGTCTGTCTACCTGCCTTGTCTGTCTGCCTGCCTTGCCTGACTGCCTTGTCTGTCTGCCTGCCTTGTCTGTCTGCCTGCCTTGTCTGTCTGCCTGCCTTGTCTGCCTGCTTGCCTTGTCTGTCTACCTGCCTTGTCTGTCTGCCTGCCTTGCCTGACTGCCTTGTCTGTCTGCCTGCCTTGTCTGTCTGCCTGCCTTGTCTGTCTGCCTGCCTTGTCTGTCTGCCTGCCTTGTCTGTCTGCCTGCCCTGTCTGTCTACCTGCTTTGTCTGCCTGCCTGCCTTGTCTGTCTGCCTGCCTTGTCTGTCTACCTGCCTTGTCTGTCTGCCTGCCTTGTCTGCCTGCCTGCCTTGTCTGTCTGCCTGCCTTGTCTGTCTGCCTGCCTTGTCTGTCTGCCTGCCTTGTCTGTATGCCTGCCTTGTCTGTCTGCCTGCCTTGTCTGTCTGCCTGTCTTGTCTGTCTGCCTGCATTGTCTGTCTACCTGCCTTGTCTGTCTACCTGCCTGACTGCCTTGTCTGTCTGCCTGCCTTGTCTGTCTGCCTGCCTTGTCTGTTTACCTGCCTTGTCTGTCTACCTGCCTTGTCTGTCTGCCTGCCTTGTCTGTTTGCCTGCCTTGTCTGTCTACCTGCCTGACTGCCTTGTCTGTCTGCCTGCCTTGTCTGTCTACCTGTCTGCCTGCCTTGTCTGTCTGCCTGCCTTGTCTGTCTGCCTGCCTTGTCTGTCTACCTGCCTTGTCTGTCTACCTGCCTTGTCTGTCTACCTGCCTACAGCCTTGTCTGTCTGCCTGCCTTGTCTGTCTGCCTGCCTTGTCTGTCTGCCTGCCTTGTCTGTCTGCCTGCCTTGTCTGTCTGCCTGCCTTGTCTGTCTACCTGCCTTGTCTGTCTGCCTGCCTTGTCTGTTTGCCTGCCTTGTCTGTCTACCTGCCTTGTCTGTCTGCCTGCCTTGCCTGTTTACCTGCCTTGTCTGTCTACCTGCCTTGTCTGTCTGCCTGCTTTGTCTGTTTGCCTGCCTTGTCTGTCTGCCTGCCTTGTCTGTCTGCCTGCCTTGTATGTCTGCCTGCCTTGTCTGTCTGCCTGCCTTGTCTGTCTGCCTGCCTTGTCTGTCTGTCTGCCTGCCTTGTCTGTCTGCCTGCCTTGTCTGTCTGCCTGCCTGCCTTGTCTGTCTGCCTCCCTTGTCTGTCTGCCTGCCTTGTCCGTATGCCTGCCTTGTCTGTCTGCCTGCCTTGTCTGTCTACCTGCTTTGTCTGTCTACCTGCCTTGTCTGTCTGCCTGCCTTGTCTGTCTGCCTGCCTTGTCTGTCTGCCTGCCTTGTCTGTCTACCTCCCTTGTCTGTCTGCCTGCCTTGTCTGTATGCCTGCCTTGTCTGTCTGCCTGCCTTGTCTGTCTGCCTGCCTTGTCTGTCTGCCTGCATTGTCTGTCTACCTCCCTTGTCTGTCTGCCTGCATGTCTGTATGCCTGCCTTGTCTGTCTGCCTGCCTTGTCTGTCTGCCTGCCTTGTCTGTCTGCCTGCCTTGTCTGTCTGCCTGCCTTGTCTGTCTGCCTGCCTGACTGCCTTGTCTGTCTGCCTGCCTTGTCTGTCTGCCTGCCTTGTATGTCTGCCTGCCTGTCTACCTGCCTGCTTTGTCTCTATGCCTTGTTTGCCTGCCTTGTCTGTCTGCCTGCCTCTTCTCTATGTCTACCTTATCTGTATGCCTGCCTTATCTGTCTGCCTCGCCTGTCTGCCTCATCTGCCAGTCTGTTTGCCTACCTGCCTTGTCTGTCTGTCTGCCTGCCTTGTCTCTATGCCTACCTTGTCTGTATGCCTGCCTTATCTGTCCGCCTTGTCTGTCTGCCTCTTATGCTGGTCTGTCTGCCTACCTGCCTTGTCTGCCTGCCTGCCTGCCTTGTCTGTCTGTCTGCCTGCCTTGTCTCTATGCCTACCTTGTCTGTATGCCTGCCTTATCTGTCCGCCTTGTCTGTCTGCCTCTTATGCTGGTCTGTCTGCCTGCCTGCCTTGTCTGTCTGTTTGCCTGCCTGCCTTGTCTGTATGTCTGCCTCCCTTGTCTGTCTGCCTGCTTGCCTTGTCTGTTTGTCTGCTTGCCTTGCCTGCTTGCCTTGTCTGCCTGCCTGCCTGCCTTGTCTGTTTGCCTGCCTCCCTTGTCTGTCTGTCTGCTTGCCTTGTCTGTTTGCCTGCTTGCCTTGTCTGCTTGCCTGCTTTGTCTGCCTGCCTGCCTGCCTGCCATGTCAGCCTGTCTGCAGTATCTGTATGCCTGCATTATATGTCTCTCTGCCTGCCTGACTGCCTTGTCTGTTTGTCTGCTTGCCTTGCCTGCCTGCCATGTCAGCCTGTCTGCAGTATATGTATGCCTGCATTATATGTCTCTCTGCCTGCCTGACTGCCTTGTCTGTTTGTCTGCTTGCCTTGCCTGCTTGCCTTGTCTGTCTGCCTGCCTCCCTTGTCTGTTTGCCTGCTTGCCTTGTCTGTTTGTCTGCTTGCCTTGTCTGCTTGCCTGCTTTGTCTGTCTGCCTGCCTCCCTTGTCTGTCTGTCTGCTTGCCTTGTCTGTTTGCCTGCTTGCCTTGTCTGTCTGTCTGCTTGCCTTGTCTGTCTGTCTGCTTGCTTTGTCTGTCTGCCTGCCTCCCTTGTCTGTCTGTCTGCTTGCCTTGTCTGTCTGCCTGCCTCCCTTGTCTGTTTGCCTGCTTGCCTTGTCTGTTTGTCTGCTTGCCTTGTCTGTCTGTCTGCTTGCTTTGTCTGTCTGCCTGCCTCCCTTGTCTGTCTGTCTGCTTGCCTTGTCTGTTTGTCTGCTTGCCTTGCCTGCTTGCCTTGTCTGTCTGCCTGCCTCCCTTGTCTGTTTGCCTGCTTGCCTTGTCTGTTTGTCTGCTTGCCTTGTCTGCTTGCCTGCTTTGTCTGTCTGCCTGCCTCCCTTGTCTGTCTGTCTGCTTGCCTTGTCTGTTTGCCTGCTTGCCTTGTCTGCTTGCCTGCTTTGTCTGCCTGCCTGCCTGCCTGCCATGTCAGCCTGTCTGCAGTATCTGTATGCCTGCATTATATGTCTCTCTGCCTGCCTGACTGCCTTGTCTGTTTGTCTGCTTGCCTTGCCTGCCTGCCTTGTCTGCCTGCCTGCTTGCCTTGTCTGCCTGCCTGCCTCCCTTGTCTGTCTGTCTGCTTGCCTTGTCTGCCTGCCTGCTTGCCTTGTCTGTCTGCCTGCTTGCCTTGTCTGCCTGCCTGCTTGCCTTGTCTGTCTGCCTGCCTCCCTTGTCTGTCTGCCTTGTCTGCCTGCCTGCCTCCCTTGTCTGTTTGCCTGCTTGCCTTGTCTGTCTGCCTGCTTGCCTTGTCTGCCTGCCTGCTTGCCTTGTCTGTCTGCCTGCTTGCCTTGTCTGTCTGCCTGCTTGCCTTGTCTGCCTGCCTGCTTGCCTTGTCTGTCTGTCTGCTTTCCTTGTCTGTTTGTCTGCTTTCCTTGCCTGCTTTGTCTGCCTGCCTGCCTGCCTGCCATGTCAGCCTGTCTGCAGTATCTGTATGCCTGCATTATATGTCTCTCTGCCTGCCTGACTGCCTTGTCTGCTTGCCTGCCTCCCTTGTCTGCCTGCCTTGTCTGTCTGCCTGCCTCCCTTGTCTGTCTGCCTGCCTTGTCTGTCTGCCTGCCTTGTATGTCTGCCTGCCTTGTCTGTCTGCCTGCCTTGTCTGTCTGCCTGCCTTGTCTGTCTGCCTGCCTTGTCTGTCTGCCTGCCTTGTATGTCTGCCTGCCTTGTCTGTCTGCCTGCCTTGTCTGTCTGCCTGCCTTGTCTGTCTGCCTGCCTTGTATGTCTGCCTGCCTTGTCTGTCTGCCTGCCTTGTATGTCTGCCTGCCTTGTCTGTCTGCCTCCCTTGTCTGTCTGCCTGCCTCCCTTGTCTGTCTGCCTGCCTCCCTTGTCTGTCTGCCTGCCTTGTCTGTCTGCCTGCCTTGTCTGTCTGCCTGCCTTGTCTGTCTGCCTGCCTTGTCTGTTTGCCTGCTTGCTTTGTCTGTTTACCTGCCTTGTCTGCCTGACTGCCTTCCTGTCATGTCAGCCTGTCTGCAGTATTTGTATGCCTGCATTGTCTGTCTGTCTGTCTGCCTGCCTGCCTTGTCTGTCTGCCTGCCTTGTCTGTCTGCCTGCCTTGCATGTCTGCCTGCCTTGTATGTCTGCCTGCCTTGTCTGTCTGCCTGCCTTGTCTGTCTGCCTGCCTTGTCTGTCTGCCTGCCTCCCTTGTCTGTCTGCCTGCCTTGTCTGTCTACCTGCCTTGTATGTCTACCTGCCTTGTCTGTCTGCCTGCCTTGTCTGTCTGCCTGCCTTGTCTGTCTGCCTGCCTTGTATGTCTACCTGCCTTGTCTGTCTGCCTGCCTTGTCTGTCTGCCTGCCTTGTCTGTCTGCCTGCCTTGTCTGTCTGCCTGCCTTGTCTGTTTGCCTGCTTGCTTTGTCTGTTTACCTGCCTTGTCTGCCTGACTGCCTTCCTGTCATGTCAGCCTGTCTGCAGTATTTGTATGCCTGCATTGTCAGTCTGTCTGTCTGCCTGTCTGCCTGCCTGCCTTGTCTGTCTGCCTGCCTGCCATGTCTATTTGCCTGCCTGTCTGCCTCATCAGTATGCCTTCCATGTCTGTCTGCCTGCCTGACTGCCTTGTCTGTTTGCCTGCCTGTCTGCCTTGTCAGAATGACTGCCTTGTCTGCCTGCCTGCCTGCCTGCCTGCCTGCCTGCCTGCCTGCCGGTTGTGTCGATTGAGATGGTGTGTGGTGTTGATGTCCAGATGGTTCTGGATTCTGTGTTCCATCTCATACTTGATGGACTTTTTTGTTTGCAGTCATAAATTGATGTATTTTAGTTTGTACTTGTCTTCCTGATATGTATATTTTAGACAAGACAGAAGGAAAGTTCCTGTAGATACTTTTGTATTTGCCAACGCAGTCACACAGAGGGGTAGGTTTGTCGTAGGTGTTTACCTAGTATAATCTTTCATGCATAGACAGAATTACATGCATGGATAGATTTACAACACAAGGTTGCAGTACCCCTCATACTTGAGTGCAAGGTCAGCTCTTAAGCCTGTACTTGCTTGTTGAAACCGTCTTTTGACAGACGGAGATAAACGAATTTGCTTTGGGGTTTGATGATGCGCAGGGCTCTGTGCTGTGGTTCTATCCCAGAGACAGGAGAAAATATAGTATTCTCTAAATTTCCTTATGTAAGTGAATGCTTCATGTTTTGTATATGCATGAAAGATACTTTGGTGTAAATATGTTTTAGTGAATCTTAGGAGCAGAAGATCTACTCCTAGCTTAATTAAAAGCATATGGCTGGATAGTCATCGGCAGAAAAATGTGTTGCTTACTCTCTGTCAATCTGTCTGTCCGTCCGTCCGCCCGCCCTCCGTCTGTCAGTCAGTAGGTCTGTCTGTCTTGTCTATCTGAGTCTCAATCTGAGTGTCTGTCTGTCCGTCTTTCATATACTAGCCTGGAAGAATGAGCACAGTTAAGGTATATGGTTGACATTATGTACCTTTTTGGGGGTTTCAGATTCTGTGTATGCAGGAGGTAGAGGAAGGCCACTACAACAACTTCTTCAAGAAGGAACTGGAAACAAGAGGTCAGTTGCACTATTTGCTCTTGAGGAATGGATATGAATTTTCTGCTTCATATATAATGCATTGTGGCGAATGGAAATATTTTTATTGCAGTTTCAGTAGCAGTCAACAACTCAATATTTCATTTTTAAAACATCTGAGAAAAATAAATGGAGAAAGGACACTTCATCATTGGGATGATTACAGTAACCTTTGATGATGATTACTTTCAGGAAACAGGAGATTCATTGAGAGAAAAAATCCCTGTTATATTTCAGATAGATGCTTGCTCAAACTCATGTTGTCAACCATTCACAGATGGTGTGGGACTGATGTTCTTGTCAGAAGTTAATGAGAGGTTGTAACAGATTTAACCTACCATGATTGTTGTTTAATGATGTTGTTATACCTTCTGTTGTCTGTGCAGGATACGAAGGTCAGTACCAGAAGCGGACCAATGACAAGATGGATGGCTGTGCCATCTTCTTCAAGCAGAGCAAGTTCAGGCTTCTGGAGGCCACACCTGTCACCTACAACCAGGGACGCCTGCTGGACCGCGACAACGTGGCTCTCATCCTGCAGCTGGCACCCCAGGCCGCAATGTACTCGGGCACGGTGCCCAAGGTGTGCGTTGCCACCACGCACCTGCTGTTCAACCCCCGCCGAGGGGACATCAAGCTTGCACAGCTCATGGTGCTCCTGGCGGAGCTGGATCGCTGTGCCAGGCTGCAGGAGTCGGGCGGCAGCTCCGCCCATGCCCAGTGCCCCACCATCCTGTGTGGCGACTTCAACCTTGAGCCTGGCAGCTACCTCTTCAACTTCTTGGCTTCGGGCTACTTGCGCTACGAGGGAGTGCCAGCCAATGTGATGTCTGGGCAGCCCGAGGGACTCCACGCCGGTAACCGCTGGCCCCTGGCACGAGATTTCTTCCCCGCCCACATGCCCATCAGCAGCGGTTGCCAGTACATCCACCATCAGTGTGAACATGCAAGGGAGAACAGGAATGAAAGTGACTCAAATGCGTCTGGTACATCGTCACTTTCTCGGGGCAGTGAAGGACCCACTAGGCAGCAAGTGCCTAGTGCCAACACTCAAAGCATTCCCCACACAAGCTCTAGTGCCGGCCCAAGTCACAGCTCTGCGTCCAGTCACTCTCAAAGTTGGCACCTGACCCCAAGCCAGATGAACCTGCTGCAGCACACGGGAGAGGTCCGCCACAGGTTCCAGTTCTTGTCAGTGTACCGCGGCCTGGTGGAACGTCTGCATGGAGAGCAAGAGGTGACCACACAGCACAGTGCTGCCCGCTGCACTGTGGACTACATCTTCTACACTGTCATGCAGCGGTGGACGCGGCAATACCAAAACCGTCTGGAAGTTGGTGGAATTCAGGAAGGTCATCTCAAACTGCTGGGTCGCTATGGACTCATGTCCAGCAGGGAACTGGCTCGGATGGGCAACCTCCCCAACTGGGAGCTGCCGTCTGACCACCTCTCTCTCATGGCCAAGTTCCTCCTGAAGTGATGCAGTGGCAGGCTGCCGCCACGCTCCCCCTTGGCCTGTGGACAGCCCCCAGCCCTGCAGTGAGAGGACTTCAGTCCAGTGCTGCCTGGCAATGCCCTTGCTGTTCCCCTTCCCCAAGTTTTCAGTATGTTTTTGGATTACCTCTACTGTGCTTTCTGCATACAAGGTTACCCTGTGTGGCAGATTGCCTCTTTGCTCTTGACATGGGCAAGTGGTGTGTTGTTGCCTGGTGGCTTCCACTGACTCCCATCTGTCCACTCCTGCTACCAAACCCCACCATCATGCCACTCCTCTGTTTGGCAGTCCACGTTATGAATAGGTTGAGTGACGTTCTTGATAAACATAGGGGCATTGACAGGTTTGCAGACTCACAGACTCCATGGAAGATTCATATCAGTGTGCCTCAAGACTTTAGTGTGAACCATTCCTGGGTTTGGGTGTGGAATGCTTTATGAATCTTGGTGTGTGGACACTCGCTAGCCCTGTGCATTGAATTTCTTGAAAGTGTAAACATATGAAGTTTTCTATCGCATTGTAATCAGAAATGGACTCTAAAGAGAATTTTCATGAGTATATTAACCACAGAAATGCCATAAAAATCTGAAGAGCACTTCTATTTTATCTTTGCATTGGAGGATCAACTTCATATTTACCTGATAGACAAGAGCAAAAGATAGTTGGACACTTTATGAGCTCATGAAGAAAGTTGATGATCACAAAGTCCCGTCTTTGTTTTGAGAGAGAGAGAGAGAGGGGGGGATTAGAGGGTTAGTGGAATACTGGTTTTCCAGTTCTTTGATCCAGTTCATATCAAGGTAAGTGATTTGACTCGTTCAGTTTACATTAAACATATTGTCCAAAAGAGTAATTGAAACTGTTGAAGGGGATGATGATTTATTAAAATGGAAGCTGAAATTTGTTAAGAAAAAAATCTAACTGAACACTTAGAGAGGGTGAAAGGGGGCCCGAGGTAGCTCAATGAAGATGAAATAATCCCTGGATTTAGCTCACGTGTTAGGGATGTCGTGCAGTGTACTCAGTTGTCACACGGTTTGGGGTGAGGCACTTCCATAGGAACTCTCTCTCTCTGGTTCAAACATACTTGATGATGGATGTGTGTGTGTGTGTGTGTGTGCATGCTTGTGTGTGTGTTTGTGTGTGTGTATGTGTACATGGGTGTGTGTGTGTGTGTGTGTACACATGTAGAGGCCACAATGTGTCTCTCTTGTCTAAAATTGCCTGTGGTCCATTGTTCATGGTGTGAGAAATAAACTTAGCAGTCTGTTTCATCAGAATTTGTTGTGGAGATTTTGTTTTTGATTTTCCTCTTCCTTTAAAAGCAATGATCTTGGCACCAGCAGGAATGTGAACATGAGTATTGCTATTATTAGCATACTCTTGCTTAGATCAGAACTTGGATTTGTTTGCTTACTTGCTTATAAACCAGGTGAGTTTGAAATGATCATATATCATTTGTGTCTGTGTAAGCATGCATGTGTGTGAGTGCATGTGTGTGTTTATATTTGTATTGTGTGTGCTTGCGTGCAACTCACTTGGTCTCACTGCTCCCTAGCCTGTCCCTACCTCCCATGAATGGATAGCAGTAGTGCTGTAGAGTCCAAAATACAGCTGAAGTTGTTCAATGACCCTCCAGATCTAGATCCCCTGGTGTACCCAGGCAATGACTCTACAGATCTAGAGCCCCTGGTGTACCCAGGCAATGACTCTCCAGATCTAGATCCCCTGGTGTACCCAGGCAATGACCCTCCAGATCTAGAGCCAGAGCCTCTGGTATACCCAGGCAATGACCCTCCAGATCTAGAGCCCGTGGTGTACCCAGGCAATGACCCTCCAGATCTAGATCCCCTGGTGTACCCAGGCAATGGCCATCCAGATCTAGAGCCCGTGGTGTACCCAGGCAATGACCCTCCAGATCTAGAGCCCGTGGTGTACCCAGGCAATGACCCTCCAGATCTAGAGCCCGTGGTGTACCCAGGCAATGACCCTCCAGATCTAGAGCCCATGGTGTACCCAGGCAATGACCCTCCAGATCTAGAGCCCGTGGTGTACCCAGGCAATGACCCTCCAGATCTAGAGCCCGTGGTGTACCCAGGCAATGACCCTCCAGATCTAGAGCCCGTGGTATACCCAGGCAATGACCCTCCAGATCTAGAGCCCGTGGTGTACCCAGGCAATGACCCTCCAGATCTAGAGCCCGTGGTGTACCCAGGCAATGACCCTCCAGATCTAGAGCCCGTGATGTACCCAGGCAATGACCCTCCAGATCTAGAGCCTCTGGTGTACCCAGGCAATGACCCTCCAGATCTAGAGCCTCTGATGTACCCAGGCAATGACCCTCCAGATCTAGAACCTCTGGTGTACCCAGGCAATGACCCTCCAGATCTAGAGCCTCTGATGTACCCAGGCAATGACCCTCCAGATCTAGAGCCTCTGATGTACCCAGGCAATGACCCTCCAGATCTAGAACCTCTGGTATACCCAGGCAATGACCCTCCAGATCTAGAGCCCGTGGTGTACCCAGGCAATGACCCTCCAGATCTAGATCCCCTGGTGTACCCAGGCAATGGCCCTCCAGATCTAGAGCCCGTGGTGTACCCAGGCAATGACCCTCCAGATCTAGAGCCCGTGGTGTACCCAGGCAATGACCCTCCAGATCTAGAGCCCGTGGTATACCCAGGCAATGACCCTCCAGATCTAGAGCCCGTGGTGTACCCAGGCAATGACCCTCCAGATCTAGAGCCCGTGGTATACCCAGGCAATGACCCTCCAGATCTAGAGCCCGTGGTGTACCCAGGCAATGACCCTCCAGATCTAGAGCCCGTGGTGTACCCAGGCAATGACCCTCCAGATCTAGAGCCCGTGGTATACCCAGGCAATGACCCTCCAGATCTAGAGCCCGTGGTATACCCAGGCAATGACCCTCCAGATCTAGAGCCCGTGGTGTACCCAGGCAATGACCCTCCAGATCTAGAGCCCGTGGTGTACCCAGGCAATGACCCTCCAGATCTAGAGCCCCTGGTGTACCCAGGCAATGACCCTCCAGATCTAGAGCCCGTGGTGTACCCAGGCAATGACCCTCCAGATCTAGAGCCCGTGGTGTACCCAGGCAATGACCCTCCAGATCTAGAACCTCTGATGGCTGGGCAATGACCCTCCAGATCTAGAGCCCATGGTGGCTGGGCAATAACCCTTTAGATCTACAGTCCCTGATGGCTGGGAAATGACCCTCCAGTTCTAGAGCCTCTGATGGCTGGGCAATGACCCTCCAGATGTAGAGCCCCTGGTGGCTGGGCTTTCAGGGCTTACTCCATTCTGAACACAGAGATCATAGTATCTCTGACACAGGTTGGTCACGTGACTTCGAATCCACATTCCAATGATTCTACCAATCAAAATTCAACATGATCAGAAGACCATTGAGAGTAAAAAGAGGCGATTCTATTTCACTCCAATTATTTATCCCGATAGATAAACACAAATTTGGTGTTCTAATAAAACTAATCTATGAGATTTTCAGGAAATCATTTGAGAACTACTTTTAGCGCGAACGTGTCTATAAGGTTGCAAACTGCCTTGAGCACGTGCGATTGTGTATAGTAATACCAAAGATTATACAGTTATGAATAGTCTTTGGTAATACAAGCGATCTTTGGACCTACTATAAACGCAGCGAAAAGGATTCCTATGGGTCCGGGCTGGTTTCGTGAATCTATGGTTATACTCTCGCAAGTAAATGCTTTCTGGCCGGAACCTGTGGTCTAACTGCCTTCACACTGTTTGACGAGCTCCACACTTCGATCATTCGTGTGTCGACTGATGGAGTCAGTAAGTGATTTAACCTACATTCGGTCTGTGTTGAACATTAATCGAATGGAAGTTTCTTCTGTAGGAATCCGTCCGATTCCGAAGTTCGATATCGGATAGCTCAGAAGCAGTTTTTCTAAGTTTTATCCTTCTAAGCATACATTTTTGAGTGTGCATGCGCCACTGAGCAGCCTTTGGGCTGGAAGTGCGCGCAATATAAATACATTATACATTATACATACATTAAATTAATGATTCCTCATCAGCAAAAGCACTCGGTGGGTTTCTGTGTGTATCGAAGATTATGCAGACGGGATTGGTTGCCTTACTCGCTCAATGAAGTATAAATATTGCTGTTGTATTCAAAGTCCTTATAATTAGTAGAGTTCACAATATTACACTCTTGTGATTTGAATTTTACCGCATACAAGTTTTACATTCATGGGAAATCGATGTTTAGAAAATGAATTGACGAAAACATGGCGGCCAGTATCGAGTGTATCACAACAAGCGGAGGAATACACTCACGATGTGATATGGCATTCAGCGTGGCCGAGACTCTGTGTTCAGAACGGTGGTATGCATGTTATGGAAGATTTAAGGCTATCACGTGACCAACCTGTTGCTGAGACTATATTCACTAGTCTCAGCCACGCTGAATGGGCTTACTCCTATAGCTCAGCCGGAAGCAGCTCTATGTAGCCACAGAAGCGACAAGGAGGGCACAGATACTACGTTAGGACACCGTGAGCCAGCTTAGATGCAAACCACTCAGGAACACCTATAGCTCAACCCATGTGCTGCAAGAAACTGGCTGCCATTGGAAAAGACATGTACAAAATAGCAAGCCTGGTGTTGGATGCACATTTATTGCAGACTCTTATTTTATGGAAGTCACACATCAATAATGATCATGCAGCATGTATGTGAAAATATAATGGTATTTCAAAATCACAAAGATTTCTAAAAGTAGATTTCTTTTCAAAATAAAATGGGTAAAAAACTGAAAAGGTTTCAAAAAGAGTTGAATAAATAGTTGAAGAGTGGCAAATGTCAGCACACATGTAAATGCAATGCATCGTTTCCCACAATGCTTCAGTGGGAACATATCCAGACATGCAGCTGTCCAATCCTCATCGTCCAGTGACAGGCAATCTTGCAGCCCCAGTGATGGACTACAGGCAGTTAATGCAAGGGTCGGGACTAGTACTCAGCTCAAATGATTCCAGTAATTTCACACCTCATCCAAAGTGTATGGGCTTCTCAAGTTCATCACTTTTCTACTTCTACAGGACTCCTCTATCAATAAGCATTCATCTCCTTTATGACGAAAATCACCATTACATCTGCCTCTGCCATAGCAAAGCAGTGATGACATATGATGATCAAAAGGTGACTGCACAAGAAAGAGTGCAAAATGAGGATTTTGTGAAGCTTACAGTGTCAGTGATGGATTGGGGCAGTCTGCCCTATAATTATGAGGATGATATGTTATGGCACAGCATGGCATAACCCTGTCTTTTGTGTCTTAAGACGCAATATCACAGCTGTCAGGTTTTTCTCTTTCTTAATGAAAAGATGCCAAACAAAATGAACAAGCAGTATGTGTCGTCACATCCACAGCAACATCTGAGTTATATATGTCATATTTACAAGAACAAATACTGGTAAATGTCATATTTACAGCAACAAATACTGATAAATGTCATATTTACTGCAACCAATACTGATAAACATCACATTTACAGCAACAAAATAGTGGTAACAGTTGTTGCAGGTCCACACACAAGGATTGTCAGCAAACACATGAAAACAAGTTAAAACAAGGGGACTGGTTCATCCTGTTGATGTTGAGTGTACAATAAACTGATGATATATTCGTTGCAAAAGCTTCTATCACACAGAGAAAGCTATAAGTGGTGATGAAGATGCTAACACCACATATTCTAATACTATTCTACCCTGACTTAACTCCAAAACAACACACTAAACCCCTTTTAAACCCTTGACAACGTCTATACCAGTACATGTATACTTTCATCTTTAAGCACTACCCATATCACAACCATAAACATTGTAGGTGGTTTTAAAATAGTTATGTCATATGAATGTAAACAAACAAGTGGTAAACATTAATATATCTATTTGGATTTGATACAGATTGAGCACTGTAAAAGATGACCCATGCAAAACATCTTTCATGAAACATGTTCTCCATTCTGTCTCCATTCATGCTTTTCTTTTTTTCAGGAGGCAAAACTGAGAAATTTCACAAGAGGCCTCAAGACATGCCATTTTCTGCCAAATGGGTCTCAGCAACCAGGGGTTTCAAATAAGTCGTTGACCTCTGTTTACTGACATCCAAGAGCCATGCAAAATTGTGGAGATTTATTAGTGCATGCTCCACTGTACAGCCTTAGGACTGGAAGTGGGTCAACTACATGTGCATGGTACACACAGACATTAGACCTGAGACATTGGAATAGAGTGAATCTTCCGTGACCACAAGATGTGGACTTGTGAGCAGTGAAGCACATAGCTTCACAAATCCAATACTGGATGTCCACCTTCCATGGGTTAGGGAAGGAAAGTGGGGAGAGAAAAAAGGGATGAATGAGCAATGTGAGAAGACCCAACGCAGCTTAAACTTAAAAAAAATTGAAAGAAAGCCTTGCTACATAACAATTAAACTCACTTCTTTTCAACAGGAACCTCTACAGAGCAGATGATGTGAAATGACTGCCACCATGGGCTCATGAATCATTCATGTACCTTACTGTGCTACTCAATTTATCTTCGGACATGAGTAGGTGAAAAACCAGCAAAAGGAGTGTTCAATTCTGCCAAGTACATTTCTGCCGCAAACTCTTACATTCAGCCCAACCTGTAACTGAGGGAACACAAGTTTCTCTTTGAGCAAATACAGCACTTGGTACCACAGGCAGGAAGGAAACTGAGAGTATCATTAATGAGAAGAAAAATATAAAATTCAAAACATGTGTGTCTTGCCTGTGCAGGAAATACTGATCCAACAGCAGCCAAGGAATGAATATTGCAAGGAAGGCCATACCTTCCTGCAGAGCATCCTGGGTACCTTGCTCTCTCTATCTTCCATTCCCCCTTTCTCCCTCTCTCCCTCCATGCAAGGCCTTGATGCTTCTCTCCCTCCATGGAAAACCTAGATGCGGATTTCGTAGCTGCCCAGATTTACAGAGGTGGAACTCCCAGTCTGCTTGCTAGTCTGGACAGGCATGGACTCTGTGGTCACCTCTCTGGTCAGTGAGCTTGCCCTGGAAAACAGAAGCACCAGTGTCTTAGACTTAAATCTATGAGATGATACGAAGGAAATCCTAACAGTCTAATTACTAACAGCTGGTACACACGTGCATGCACCGACGCATGCATGCACGCACACACACACACACACACACACACACACACACACACACACACACACAGGCAAGGAACACCAAGATGTCTGGCTTAATATACGTCTTTCTGTCTCTCCATCTCTGACTTTCTGAAATAAGAATTCAGGTCCAAGGAATGAAAATTAGACTCAACTTGTGCAAACAGATGATGTTTGTAAGCAAATTATTGCTTTAGAAAATTTCACTTTGTTATAATTAAAACAAGTTTAAAGAATGACAACATGTTTACCAAACAATTTGATTGCTAGCACAAGAGTGCAAAGAAAAAAATTCCATACACTAGAAAGCACTTTTAAGAGTGTAAACCTCCACCAAAGAAGCCACAGCATAACATGGCATGATTCAGACAGTTCTACATGAGGGTGTTAGCACTGCTAGTAGTTCATGGACGTACGTCTGTGATGCAGTCTGTATTATTCAAGGCATGGTTTCACTCAACTTGTTAACATTACTTTCTAACACTTTTCAGTGGGTGAATAAATGGCTGGCCTTCCAAGGCCTGTATAATTCAGGAAGCATGATCTGCTTGCCAGGCCTGAAGCTATGAAGTGTAGTTAATGTTAGCGCCATGCCTGCTAGCAGTCTTACAGTGCAGAATGCATATGTTGTGAAGGTTCTAAAACGCACGACAATATCGTATCACAATCGAGCTGTTTACATCTGCCTCTCCGCTCATGCTTCTGCTTGGTTACATGACAGAGTCAGGCTAAATTTGTCTTGGCATGTCACGTGACATCATTCGTGAAACTTTGTGGCAGCCGAGTAGATTGTTTGCGGTTCTCGAAGGTTCTGGAGCCTGTGTAAGGGTTTATAAGCAGGGTGACACGAAAGAGAGAGAGAGAGAGAGAGAGAGAGAGAGAGAGAGAGAGAGAGAGAGAGAGAGAGAGAGAGAGATTGATTGATTGATTGATTCTTTATTTATCAAGGATGAAATTTGAGGCATTTCTGCCTTTCTTACAAATTGTCCTTGCTCATAAAGAAATGACAACACTGATAATTAAGTCACAAAATACACAGTAGCTAATCCATGTACAACAGTTGGTAAGGTATATGAAGAATATGATCAACAATGACAAATATTTTAGTAGATGCCTTAGGCAACTGTCAGCTCAGTGAGTCTTGAAGATCAAGCAATACGTGTCATATGTACAGGCGACAGCAGTGATATCATCTGCATAAATAGTATGGATGCTTTAAAAGACGTTATGGAAGTATTGTTCCTTAGGTGCAATGGGAGTGTATTCCATATCATAACATCTGAATATGTAATACTGCCTTTGAAAATGTCTATTCTAGGTTGTAATAGAATGAAAGTGTTGCGAGATAGTGAATGGCTTGTATGGGGACGAATGAAGAGATCAGTAAGATACTTCGGTGCTCGTGAATGAGCAATTTTGTGCATAAGGATGCATTTGTTGAGGACGAGGTGTTTTTGGAAGGGAAGTAAGCCAAGAAGATAAGCGAGTCCTCCTTTGCAATGAGAGTGAGTCCTCTGCTGCACTGTGCATAGAGTGAAGTTGTTTACTGATTATCACCGCTGTGTCGACCAGTGCGTGAATAGTTTTGTTGGAAACCACTACTGGAGTTTGTGAACTTCCACTTCCCCGCACAAGCTAGGAGAACCCCCATAGTAACGGGACATTGTGAAGAGACAAGTGCAACACATAGGCCACCTTGCATCTATGGTTCTGCGCTGGCTTACAGTCTAGGCGATAAAATGTTGTTTATGGTTGTAAATCCAAAATGTGATAACAGATAACCTCCAAAATTGAATGGATTGTTTCTTGGGTGAAATTCTGACCTTGCACCAAATTTCATCACAAGCTGTTCTGAACTTTTACAATTATTTTGCCAACTACAAACAAATGAACTGACTGAAAAACATAACCTCCTTGGTGGAGGTATAAATCAACAAGTGGCTATTACTTACAGGGCAAATTGTCCTCTGGCAAACAAATAGAGTAAAAGTTAACATATTTATTTATGATGTGTGCTTCAAAAGAAATATTATAACTATTTCTATTTGCTTCTGCAAAAGTGTTGACTGTAATATGTCATGATAACTTGCAGGAATGGAATGCAATATTTTCATCCCTTGAAGAAGAAGATGGTACCATCATGTATTTAATAAAAATGAGAATTACCAGCAGTAATTAAATTACTTAAACTCAACCTCTAAACGGGAGCTTGGTACAATAGTTCCACTGACACAATAGCAGGGTCAAATTTCAGGGTGGTCTACAGAAACATTTCAAAGCAAACCAATCTTACACAATATACAGAACAAAAACACAGCCATCACATTGAGGATAAATTTTTCCATGCTGCTGTTTCACAACAGGTAAAAGGTCAAATCCAGGCTAAGTCAGGCTAGACTTACGATCGGCGGAGCCTGGGCATGGTGCGGCTGTGATGGTCAGTGGAGCCGTCGACCATGGCAACAATGGGCTTCATAGGCACTGTCTGCATTGTGGTCCATGACTTGATCTGTGGAAAAAACAATGCGGTGTGCACTCAGCAGGTTTTCAAGGTGCATGCAGTGTGCACTCAATGTGTTCTCAGGGTGCATGCAGTGTACACTCAGTGTGCTCAGAGTGCATGCAGCGTACACCCAGTGTGTTCTCAGAGTGCATGCAGTGTGCTCAGGGTGCATGCAGTGTACACTCAGTGTGTGCTCAGGGTGCATGCAGTGTACACTCAGTGTGTGCTCAGGGTGCATGCAGTGTACACTCAGTGTGTGCTCAGGGTGCATGCAGTGTGCACTCAGTGTGTGCTCAGGGTGCATGCAGTGTACACTCAGTGTGTGCTCAGGGTGCATGCAGTGTACACTCAGTGTGTTCTCAGGTGCATGCAGTGTGCTCAGGGTGCATGCAGTGTACACTCAGTGTGTTCTCAGGGTGCATGCAGTGTACACTCAGTGTGTTCTCAGGGTGCATGCAGTGTACACTCAGTGTGTTCTCAGGGTGCATGCAGTGTACACTCAGTGTGTTCTCAGGGTGCATGCAGTGTGCTCAGGGTGCATGCAGTGTACACTCAGTGTGTTCTCAGGGTGCATGCAGTGTCCTCAGGGTGCATGCAGTGTGCTCAGGGTGCATGCAGTGTGCTCAGGGTGCATGCAGTGTACACTCAGTGTGTTCTCAGAGTGCATGCAGTGTACACTCAGTGTGTTCTCAGGGTGCATGCAGTGTACACTCAGTGTGTTCTCAGGGTGCATGCAGTGTACACTCAGTGTGTTCTCAGGGTGCATGCAGTGTACACTCAGTGTGTTCTCAGGGTGCATGCAGTGTACACTCAGTGTGTTCTCAGGGTGCATGCAGTGTGCTCAGGGTGCATGCAGTGTACACTCAGTGTGTTCACAGGGTGCATGCAGTGTACACTCAGTGTGTTCTCAGAGTGCATGCAGTGTACACTCAGTGTGTTCTCAGGGTGCATGCAGTGTACACTCAGTGTGTTCTCAGGGTGCATGCAGTGTACACTCAGTGTGTTCTCAGAGTGCATGCAGTGTACACTCAGTGTGTTCTCAGAGTGCATGCAGTGTACACTCAGTGTGTTCTCAGGGTGCATGCAGTGTACACTCAGTGTGTTCTCAGGGTGCATGCAGTGTACACTCAGTGTGTTCTCAGAGTGCATGCAGTGTACACTCAGTGTGTTCTCAGAGTGCATGCAGTGTGCTCAGGGTGCATGCAGTGTACACTCAGTGTGTTCTCAGAGTGCATGCAGTGTATACTCAGTGTGTTCTCAGAGTGCATGCAGTGTACACTCAGTGTGTTTCTCAGGGTGCATGCAGTGTCACTCAGTGTGTTCTCAGGTGCATGCAGTGTACACTCAGTGTGTTCTCAGAGTGCATGCATGCAGTGTGTCACTCAGGTGTTCTCAGGTGCATGCAGTGTACACTCAGTGTGTTCTCAGGTGCATGCAGTGTCACTCGTGTGCTCAGGTGCATGCAGTGTGCTCAGGGTGCATGCAGTGTACACTCAGTGTGTTCTCAGGTGCATGCAGTGTACACTCAGTGTGTTTCAGGTGCATGCAGTGTACACTCAGTGTGTTCTCAGGGTGCATGCAGTGTACACTCAGTGTGTTCTCAGGGTGCATGCAGTGTACACTCAGTGTGTTCTCAGAGTGCATGCAGTGTACACTCAGTGTGTTCTCAGAGTGCATGCAGTGTGCTCAGGGTGCATGCAGTGTACACTCAGTGTGTTCTCAGGGTGCATGCAGTGTACACTCAGTGTGTTCTCAGGGTGCATGCAGTGTACACTCAGTGTGTTCTCAGGGTGCATGCAGTGTACACTCAGTGTGTTCTCAGGGTGCATGCAGTGTACACTCAGTGTGTTCTCAGAGTGCATGCAGTGTGCTCAGGGTGCATGCAGTGTGCTCAGGGTGCATGCAGTGTACACTCAGTGTGTTCTCAAGTACACTCAGTGTGTTCTCAGGGTGCATGCAGTGTACACTCAGTGTGTTCTCAGGGTGCATGCAGTGTCCTCAGGGTGCATGCAGTGTACACTCAGTGTGTTCTCAGGGTGCATGCAGTGTGCTCAGGGTGCATGCAGTGTGCTCAGGGTGCATGCAGTGTACACTCAGTGTGTTCTCAGGGTGCATGCAGTGTACACTCAGTGTGTTCTCAGGGTGCATGCAGTGTACACTCAGTGTGTTCTCAGAGTGCATGCAGTGTACACTCAGTGTGTTCTCAGGGTGCATGCAGTGTACACTCAGTGTGTTCTCAGGGTGCATGCAGTGTGCTCAGGGTGCATGCAGTGTACACTCAGTGTGTTCTCAGGGTGCATGCAGTGTACACTCAGTGTGTTCTCAGGGTGCATGCAGTGTGCTCAGGGTGCATGCAGTGTACACTCAGTGTGTTCTCAGGGTGCATGCAGTGTACACTCAGTGTGTTCTCAGGGTGCATGCAGTGTACACTCAGTGTGTTCTCAGAGTGCATGCAGTGTACACTCAGTGTGTTCTCAGGGTGCATGCAGTGTTCTCAGGGTGCATGCAGTGTACACTCAGTGTGTTCTCAGAGTGCATGCAGTGTTCTCAGTATGCATGCATTGTTCTCAGGGTGCATGCAGTATGCACTGTGTGTTCTCAGGGTGCATGCAGTATGCACTGTGTGTTCTCAGGATTCATGCAGTGTTCTCAGGGTGCATGCAGTGTGCACTCAGTGTGTTCTCAGGGTGCATGCAGTGTACACTCAGTGTGTGCTCAGGGTGCATGCAGTGTACACTCAGTGTGTGCTCAGGGTGCATGCAGTGTACACTCAGTGTGTGCTCAGGGTGCATGCAGTGTACACTCAGTGTGTGCTCAGGGTGCATGCAGTGTGCACTCAGTGAGCAAGCAGAGTGCAAGCAGGGTTTGATGTGCGGCTGCAATTATCCTGCACTTTTTGGTTAGCGCCCTGCTTGTGGCTAGAGGGTGCAGCATTGGAAGCTCTGCAGATTCCAGACTTGCACCATTGAGCAAGATGCTTCACTCATATTGCCCCTCCCCACTCAGGAGTAAAATGGGTACCTGTGAGGGCTGAGCTGGTAAATTGTGGGAAATTAAGTTTGGCATATTCATCCACAACCTGGTTTTATGCTCCCCAGGGAGTCCCCAGGGAGGTGAGATTGTGCTGGGGTGATAACATGAGTGGCCTGATGACCAGGAGGTAAAGATGTGCGGTTTGAGCATCCATCAATGAAGAAAATTTGCAATATAAGAAAGCCATCTTTACCTATACTTCTCTATCCACCTCAGTTTTATGGATTATGTAACTTTCCCCTTTGTGGCAGCTCTGTCTCTTTATAATCATTTGACATACTGTGCCCCAGATAACAACCATTTGACTCACTACCCTTAAAAGAAGGTATCATTGACACTGGCACCAGTTCACAAACATTCTGGTTGAAAGATTCCAGAACACTGTCTATCTGTTACACACACACACACACACACACACACACACACACACACACACATACGCTCGTGCAAGCACACATGCACACACACACACACACACACACACAAACATGCACACACACACATGCATGCACACACACAAATACACACACACATGCATACACACACACACACACACTTCTTGAGGCCACTTGTGTTTGGATGTGTTTGTGTGTGTGTGTGTGTGTGTGTGTGTGTGTGTGTGTGTGTGTGTGTGTGTGTGTGTGTGTATGTGTGCGTGTGTGTGTGTGCGTGCGTGCATGCATGCGTGAGTGCGTGTGTGTGTGTGTGTGTGACAAGAACACACCCCTGAACTGCAGGGAACATACACTTCCAGATGATGAGATGTACATTCTATATGAGGCAACAACTAAACCAAATGTGCATTCAATCTAAAGGACATGACATGCACAAATCTCTCTCACCTTTCCTCTCATATCCTTGGAGTGTTGCTCCAGGTTTTTGACCATCTCCTTATGTGTCAGGGTAGGGACATTTAAGGACAAAGTCTACAACATGAACATGCAAGTGTTAACATGAAAGACAGCAAATCCCACATGAAAGCTTATAATATAGAACTACACCTTCGGGTATTTTGCAGAAGTGTGCAGCTATTTTATTTCAATGTAGCTACAATGCAGAAGTCACTCAATTCCATATACATGTAAAAGCTTTGTGAAACCCCAAAATCAAATTAACAGATGGAGGAAAGTAAAGGGAAGAGTAAGGCAAGAGATGAAGGAAACAAGAGAGATAGAGGGAAGGATGGATGGATGGATGGATGGATGGATGGATGGATGGATGGATGGATGGATGGATGGATGGATAGAGTTTAAGGGCCTATCAGCCTTGTAGGCTATATAAGGCCACAACATTAAGAAACACTTCCACCATGTTATTAGAACTCTTCGCGACAGCGGAGTATAGTACAATTCACCAAACTAATGACATAAAATCCATTAAATCGAGTCCCCCTGCCCAACAGCCAGCAAAGGCTGTGCAGAGCCTTCAAATGCAAAAAAGCATAATGGCGATAGGGCAAAACTTCACATCTCAAGGCCACAACATACTTCTACCATATACATATGCGCAATTAAAAGATTACCTCAGATGAGGTAAGTGGAAAAATATAAAAAACAATGAAAACATAGTACGACTCATAAACGAGAATAATGCTCAGAATCTATCAAACATGTTATCACAGCTAGAGGAAAGAAAGAAGGAGGAAAGCAAGGAGGGGATGAAGGGAAGAGGAGAAGGGAGGAAATGGAAAGTAAGGAGAGACAAAAGAAAATAAAAGAAAATTGTTAACAGTGATTTCATCAGATGCTCTACTTCTCCACAAACTTTCTATAGCCCTCCAAGCAGCCCTCCAATATTCATATCTCCACTACACCCTCCACCTGACAATGCAGTAGGCCTGCCCACCTTACATCCAAGGCAGCACCCACCTTCCACTGAATGACCTCATAGCTATGGGAGTCATGGGTCACAGGAAGGCCTATCTTGATTTTCTTGACCCCATGCCAGTCTGCAATATATATAGAGAGAAATCCACAGTTGTCAAGAATAAGACTAACAAAACATATTTCCCAAGAAAAAACAGTGTAGAGTAGCAAAAACTATCAAATTCATAATCATGAAACAGGTAAAATACAGACTGAAAGTTGATATCAAATGTTGCATACCACTTTTCTTCCCTCTTGCAGGTTCCCACATACTGACCTTACTGTCAGAACACTCCTCACCCCAGATGTCCCGCTGTGGCCCAAAATGGCCCTGCACACATGGGTGGGATTTGGGAAAAATGGCCCTGCACACATGGGTGGGATTTGGGATGGGGATTGGGGCTGATAGATTCTTAGCTATTCTGGTATTCTATATTTTCTATGCCCATTAACTGAGCCTCAGAGGAATGTGTTGTAATGAAGAAGAATATACAACTTGTCTGGAAAAAAGATTTGTCCATCATGACCTTCCTGAATGAGGTACAGTGTCCTAGACCATATGGATCAGCACAGATTGTGGTCAAGGGGGAGACAACTCAGATTTTTTTTCCTTCTCTCACTTGCTGTGCTGTAGATAAGATGTCAGAGGGATTTAAAAGGGAACTGGGGTTGAGGGCTTGCTTGTTTTCATACATTCTGAGCTATTTTAGTGTTTTAGATTTTTTATGACCATTATCTGAGCCTCAGAGGAAAGATGCCTATTTTCTATGTGAGAGAAATATGTTATCAAGAGGAAGAAAATAAAACTTGTCTGCAACTAGTGAAAGAGAGAAAAAAGGTTTCTTATAATTTTATTTATGGTACTCCTTAAATTTTACAAGGTCGCCTCCCTTAATGTGGGGTAATGAGAGTTCACCCTTTTCCGTTTTCCAGTTTTTTCCATTTTCTTACCAAATACATGGGCAACTGATGAAAACATCTTGTTAAAATACTGTTTCATCATTAAGCCTAAGATATTTCTATGTGAAATTATATTTTTAAAAATTATGCACTTCTTTGTTGGTTCCAGTATGGAACAAATTTAAAAGGAAAGAATGGAAGAGAATTAAGCCTTAAATGTTCCCTCTCTTTAGCCTTCTACAACTCACTTCGTCAAATGTTGAGGTCCATTGATGACCTTGGGGAACTAAATTTGGAACAACAAGTTTGAATTAGAAAGCTGCGGAGCTGACACCCATCTTCCCTGTGTGACATGTGGCTGATTGGGAAAGGCTGGTTAGTGTGGCACATGGTGTGACATGTGGCTGATTGGAAAAGGCTGGTTAGTGTGGCACATGGTGTGACATGTGGCTGATTGGAAAAGGCTGGTTAGTGTGGCACATGGTGTGACATGTGGCTGATTGGGAAAGGCTGGTTAGTGTGGCACATGGTGTGACATGTGGCTGATTGGGAAGGCTGGTTAGTGTGGCACATGGTGTGACATGTGGCTGATTGGAAAAGGCTGGTTAGTGTGGCACATGGTGTGACATGTGGCTGATTGGAAAAGGCTGGTTAGTGTGGCACATGGTGCATAGTGTTATGAGACATCACATGCTCCAGTTCTGGAGCTCTGCTCTCCAATCACTTCATTTCTGATAGAGGGATATTGCATGGGTCACAGCCAGGAATCATATGCAGTGCATGTCAAAACACAGACACATTATCATAATAATGATTATTTATGTAAGTCAGTCTTACGTTTCTTGTAGCACTTCTCAAAGTCCAGCACAAGATCCGACAAGGACTGGAAATGAAAAATCATACCATATCACACAGGTACCTCCCCTATGCCAGTGTATCTTGCTTCACAAAAAGGATAATACATTATGGTGGAGATGGTATGGAAACAAGAAGGGCAAAGCCCATATGACTCACATGCTTGACCTTGACTTTTACATGACCTTGGCCTTTACATGACCTTCAGGTGACCTTCAATGTCAAGGTCAAACAACTAAACCTAGCAATGACATCATACACTAAGAAATGCTTTACACATTTTTCCTACCAATATACATATGGCCTTGACCCAAGGTCAAGGTCATCCAAGGTCATGCAACACAAAGCTGTTAATTCAAGACATAGGAAGCACAATGGTGCTTATTGGCACTTTCTACCAAGAGATATGGTCACTTTTAGTGGTTCACTACCCCATTTTGGTCACATTTCATAAGGGTCAAAGTGACCTTGACCTTGATATTATGTGACCAAATGTGTCTCATGATGAAAGTATAGCATGTGTACTACAATATTATGAAGTTTGGAAGAGTTATCTTCCATAGTTCAGGGTCAAGGTCACTTCAAAATATGTATACAATCCAACTTTAAAGAGTTCCTGTGACCTTGACCTTGAAGCAAGGTCAAGTCACTGTGTATGTTTTTGTACGCCTTGTCATCCTACACTATCATGCCAAATTGAGTGTTGATAGACTTAATAGTCTCCGAGAAAAAAGTTTTTTTACGGATTAAAGGACGCCCAGACGCCCGGTCTGCCTGGACGCCCGGACGGATGCCTGGACGCCCGGACAGACAACACAGGTGACCTAGTATGAAAGTATAACATGTGTACTACAATGTTATGAAGTTTGGAAAAGTTATCTTCCATAGTTCAGGGTCAAGGTCACTTCAAAATATGTATACAATCCAACTTTAAAGACATCCTGTGACCTTGACCTTAATTTAAAGCAAGGTCAATCAAACTGGTATCAAAAGATAGGGATTACTTTGCCCTATACACCATATATAGTTCAGGTATCCAATCTAAAAAACTTCAGAGAAAATTGGGAAAATGTGAAAAATGGCTGTTTTTAGACGACATTTATGGCCCCTGCGACCTTGACCTTGAAGCAAGGTCAAGTCACTATGTATGTTTTTTGACGCCTTGTCATCATACACCATCATGCCAAATTGGGTGTTGATAGACTTAATAGTCTCTGAGAAAAATCCAACGTTAAAGTTTTTCACGGACGCCCGGACGGACGACACGGGTGAGTACATAGACTCACTTTTCCTTCGCATTGAGTAAAAAAATCAGAGTTCAAAAAGATTCTTCCTTACAATTGCCATACAGGCATGTACATGTATATGCAAAGAGGTATTGCAATGAACAAATAGACCTGTTTCTTGATTCATGGTAATCACACCAAATGCTTACTACTAAGTACCCAGTCACTGACATGTATAACCCTCTTTCCTACCTTGAACATGAGAGGTTTGTACATGAGGTCTTCCCGTCGACTCATTCCGATAGCGCCATATCTGCCGGCATGCGACACACCAAGCACAACATGCCGATGAAAGTGACCATTGAAGCAGCTCTTGAAGCTGATTGGATAGCGCTCCACTACCAACATCCCATTGGTCAGAAATCTGATGACCCAGTCAAAGAAACTCCAAAAGCGACACTTGCACATAATTTTAAACTAACTGAAAAGAGGCACACTTTAAAATATTCATTTTTATCATAATTGGAAACAATTCCACATGATCATTAAAAAATCTAAACAAGAACTAATAAACAATTGACAAAATGACATGGTTCAAATGACAAAGTTCAGGCAAGCACCTGTGACTTCAGGGCTAGTTTTATTGAAGCCAGTGGTCCAAAGAGATTTATGTAGGTTTTCCACTCTCCCTGGGCTGCAGGGAACAATATGTAAAATGCAGAGAAGCCATGATTTGTCTGAGTGAAAGATTGGCTTTAGATTTGTTTTCAGCCTTGCACTAAGATAGGAGGCACCCTCCTTTTCTTCTTCACCTTCTTCATTTTCATATTCAAATTTTCTCATAGAGCAATTACTGAAAGAAAATGATCACACCGACTACCAAAGGCCAAGAGGACAAATTAAAGCAGTCCATGCAACTTCAGCCCTAGGCAAGGATACAGGCCCAGAATGACCGCCTCCAGACACTTGATGGGTAGGGACTCTCGAATCATGATTCTGGCACTCTCCATCAAGCTGAAATCAAGAAACACAAACCTTGACTTTCTCTACAAAAAGAAATCTGCATAAGCATTCAGACTGAAAGATACAGAACAAAGGATGAATTTTATACATGGCTTCATTTGTTTGGAAATTCAGCTGATTAGCTAGGGCTATTATATATGTAAAATGAACTTAAAACAGAAACTGGAGAAAAAAAAGACTATCTTTTAAATAAACACAGGTATAAGATCTAAACCGTCATTACCAATTTTAGCAGGCAATCATCTCAGTTACTGCTACAATTAGGAGCACTAATATATGCAAAATTAACTATAAACTACTCTTTATTTGCACATCAATTCAAATGAGCAATACCTGAAATAAAAACAACAATGAAGTTTAACTTACCCATTTACAGGTCTGTTTTTCCTTATTTCAAAGAACTGAGTTCCTGTGTGGTTGTATCTTATTTCATTAAGGATTTCATGAGTTACAACAAACCTTGAAAAGTATCTGAGGTCTTGATTTGAAGAGTAAGTCAATGCAAATATTAATTAAATACTTACACTAATTGGCTCAAATTTGTATTAATTACTCCAGAGGATCAAACTGTAAGGGAAACCTCTCAGTCTGTAACTGTGTAAACAAACTTTAGTCTGCAATTGTGTAAACAAACAGTAGACATGTACACATCTATAAAATAACAAGTGTGCACCATACTATGCATATGAACATGCATTCTCTCTCTCTCTCTCTCTCTCTCTCTCTCTCTCTCTCTCTCTCTCTCTCTCTCTCTCTCTCTCTCTCGTTACCTGCATGTGTTAGTTAAAAAAAGTTTTTCGAGATGTGTATTTTAGGATGGGATTTAGCCATTTATTCACTCACAAATATAGATATGCAAAGGAGAGATCTGAAAACGCCTATTTATGTCCAGCCTGCTATGAAGCAGAGAACAAGAAGAGCAAAGCCCATACGACTCACATGCTTGACCTTGACCTTTGCATGAACTTGACCTTCAGGGGGACCCTTCAAGGTCAAGGTCAAACAACTAAACCTAGCAATGACATCATACACTAAGAAATACTTTACACATTTTTCCTACCAAAATACATGTGGCCTTGACCCAAGGTCAAGGTCATCCAAGGTCATGCAACACAAAGCTGTTAATTCAAGACTTAGGAAGCTCAATGGTGCTTATTGGCACTTTCTACCAAGAGATATGGTCACTTTTAGTGGTTCACTACCCCATTTTGGTCACATTTCATAAGGGTCAAAGTGACCTTGACCTTGATGATATGTGACCAAATGGGTCTCATGATGAAAGTATAACATGTGCCCCACAAAATTATGAAGTTTGAAACAGTTATCTTCCATAGTTCCGGGTCAAGGTCACTTCAAAATATGTATACAATCCAACTTTGAAGAGCTCCTGTGACCTTGACCTTGAAGGAAGGTCAATCAAACTGGTATCAAAAGATAGGTATTACTTTGCCCTATATACCAGATATAGGTCAGGTATCCAATCTCAAAAACTTCAGAGAAAATTGGGAAAATGTGAAAAATTGCTGTTTTTTTTAACATTTACGGCCCCTGTGACCTTGACCTTGAAGCAAGGTCAAGTCACTGTGTATGTTGTTGTACACCTTGTTATCATACATCATCATGCCAAATTGGGTGTTGATAGACTTAATAGTCGCCGAGAAAAATCCAACGTTAAAGTTTTTTTACTAATTACAGGACGCCCGGACGCCCAGATGCCCGGACGCCTGGACGGACAACACAGGTGACCTAGTATGAAAGTATAACATGTGTACTACAATGTTATGAAGTTTGGAAGAGTTATCTTCCATAGTTCAGGGTCAAGGTCACTTCAAAATATGTATACAATCCAACTTAAAAGAGCTCCTGTGACCTTGACCTTGAAGCAAGGTCAATCAAACTGGTATCAAAAGATAGGGATTACTTTGCCCTATATACCATATATAGGTCAGGTATCCAATCTCAAAATCTTTAGAGAAAATTGGGAAAATGTGAAAAATGACTGTGTTTTAAACAACATTTACGGCAGCTGCGACCTTGATCTTGAAGCAAGGTCAAGTCACTATGTATGGTTTTTGACGCCTTGTCATCATACACCATCATGCCAAATTGGGTGTTGATAGACTTAATAGTCTTTGAGAAAAATCCAACGTTAAAGTTTGTTACGGACGCCCGGACGGACGAAAAGGGTGAGTACATAGACTCACTTTTGCTTCGCATGTGAGTCAAAAATGAAATACATTTGCTGTTGGAGTGTTCTGCCTATGAAGACTTGAGACAGATGTACATATCTATATTCATGACTGAGACGAATGCATGTGACCTTAGAACACTCTTATCGCTGGAAGAGCCAAAACCAGTAAGAATGGTAGCAATGTATCTGTATTATGCATTAAAGAGGAGACAAGTGGCAGTCTTTATTGCTATGGCTGATGAGTTGTATTATATGTAATTGGGTTGTGATAGACACGTGGCCTCACAAGAAATAAACCATTTGTTTGTTCGTTCGTTCGTTCTCTCTCTCTCACTCTCTCTCTCTCACAGTCACACACACACACACACACACACACACACACACACAAACACAAACACTTATGCACACAGAAGAAAAAAAACTGTCTAGGCTCAGCGTCACACTGCAGGGACACACATAATACAAGGATACTGCAATTCCCTCATGTAGTCTTGGATTCTGGCCAGGCGGTCAGTGACAGCCATGACTGGTGGCAGATTCAAGGGTGCCTGTGGCATTGGAACCTGAAAACACAGAAAGGACTGAGAAAGGTAATAACTCTGTTTGCCTGTGGAACCTGGAAACTCACACAGCAGTTGTCACAGAAAAAGGACTGAGAAAGGAAATAACAACAACTGCCTTTGGAACCTGGAAACAAATGCAAACCATTAATCATGGAGACAGGACTAAGAAAGGATACACAGCTTGATGAATCAACAGGGGGAAGAAAGAGGAGAGAGAGAGAGAGAGAGAGAGAGAGAGAGAGAGAGAGAGAGAGAGAGATGCACCTTTTTGCAGAACAATCAGCCTGCATGTGTGATAACGAATGAGAGGTGATCCTGTGCTTTTATGTTGCAATATCAAAACATTTTGTCATTATTGCCTTTTTAACTGGTCTTTTTCTTGTTTTCTCATATGGTCAAGAGTACGCAGGTGCTGAGTACGCTGATTTCACTACCCTACCTCAAAACAGAGCCTCTTTCTCCTCACACAATCCAAACTTGTTTCATATTGTTGACAAAAGATCGATGTTTCTGCACATGTGTTTGATGCTCAATAAATCTTCTTCAACTTTGATGTTTTTCATGTTTTGCGCGAAAGATTGAATGCTGTCAGTGAGAGAAAGTGTGACATTGTGTAAAGTTGAGTTAAGACAAATGCTAACCTCTAAGGTTTTATTTCATTTCTTCTTGACCTAGGAGTAAAAATATCATTAATACTTGGATGTTGAAGCTGCAATAAAGTTTTTGTGTTGAATAGTTTATCTTTTGTGGCTCTTTTTCTGAATGAGTGGTGGTGTCAAGTTAAGATGAGACTCCAAACTGTCTTCTTCAAATACAACTAAACTAAAGATTACATTCAGTTTTTCTTTTCTGTACAGTTTATACATCACCTAAGCATCATATTTATGGGAAATGAAGAGTGTATCATTACTGTATCAGAAAGTTTATTTTGAAATATTTGTGTCACACCAATATTCAGTACCTCTATACTCTTGACCATATTTGATTAAAAAATGATTAAGTGATTAACATTTGTTTTATTCTTGTATTTGAAATCATCTGGAAATAATTTTGTGTCATTTAAAACTGAATCAGTTTCCACGTGTGCTGCCAACTACGCAGTAGTGATCGGCATACCTGAGGATGCTCCTGTGCATATCTGACTTTCTCCACCATCTTCTTCCCGTCGGGATGAATCTTGGACACGTGGTTCCACATTCTCTCCCACGTCCTATCGTCTATTGGAAATCCGCTTTTGTTCACCCAGAACAAGACTCCGTTTTCCTCCTGGAGTTCCTCTTTGTCCTCTTTGGCACTCAACGGCTGTGTGATACTGGTAGATTCACATTTCCTTTTATTCATTGCTTTTGATTTCCTGCCCTTCTTCTTCGATGACTTTGGTTTCCCGACGTCGAAGGATCCGTCCTCTTCAGGTTCTCGAATCAGACTTCCAAACTGCGACAGAGTCGCGTCCTGTCCTGGCATCGCAGTGTCAATAGTTCGATACTCCACGGGATCACCCATTGTTATTGTTTTGGATTATAGCGGCACGTCGAACAATCGCAAACATTCATCTTGCAAAGCATAAACATAATTGCATACAGTTTAAAATGAGTGACACACACGGTAACAAAAAGGTGTACTTGCAGCAGTGTGTGAATAGATTGCACTAGATTCTTATGTGCTGCCTTTCAGCGTTCACACACGGTCGCCATGTTTGTTTGGTGGTCGCTATCGTAAGCGTGTTTGATTGTGCGACAGTCCTAATTTGAGTTCAAGATATCAATACTATATGCAAATCAATATATTTAAGAACATTTCGTAAAAAATAGAATATATGATATGTTGTCATTATTCTGACGAAACATATTTTTGGCGACTCTACGGCGACAGGATTGCGATCGTAGCAGCCGAAGTGGCGTGATACGCTACCTACATGCTGGACGGAGACTTCATAATCGCGTGTACCGCTGTCATTAAAGAAGATTTAGAGTCAGCGCGAAAGCATTATCAGTCAGCATGCTTCGAGAGAGTAGATTTATGTACTGTCTGAAGGTGTGGATCGGGCTCGTTTCCTTCATGGCCTTAGGAAACACCATTCAGTGTTTCGTGGATCACTCCTTTTTGACAACTCGGCTGTACACCGGGTCACCGACAATGGGTTAGTCTTCACCAAAGTGTACCGTATTGTCTATGTGGTGCACTCTCGCAGTTTCCTCCTTATGCATGGCGTCAAGCGCCACTTATTGATATTAAACTTGAAATGGAAGGCTATCGATTGCACTCATTCAAAGCGCGTTTCTCGCTGTCAAGTTGTCGCTGAGCATCGTTGCACTGCCACTAGTCGGACGTACGCCTCTCGTCCTCGAAAATTGATGTGGTGGACAGCACAGAGCACAGGCCACTGTCACTACCGCTGCTGCCACCAGCTCCACCGCCAGCACGCAGGCATCAGCAGTTGCTGTAAGAATAGCGATCATGAAGGATGGATGAATTGAATTTTACGACCTATCGGCCTGTGTAGGCTATGTAAGGCCATTAAGCACGAAAATCTCAAAAACAGTTAAGAGTAAACGCAAATCAAGTCCCAATGTACATGTTACGGAAAATCGGGCCTTTTGTTTCTGTCCGCAGCTCTCTAGCTTGTGGATTCCGTCCCTTGCGGGGCGCTCCGGCTTTCCCCAAACAAGACGATGCTTCGATATTACCCCTTTATTCACTACTGGCGATTTCCTGGCCCCAGACGCTTATCACTCTATGACCTTGTCTACTGGGGGTCCCTGGGGAGCTAGAGGGCAAGAAGTCCGTCCAGCTCGTCAGATCTTCTCCCCTAACGCTCCCACCGTCCGGCCGCAGGGGCCAGAGAGGGGCAGCTATGAGAGAGAGGCCGAATGCTGAACGGTATTCACGTTATATACCCTCGACTGGCATCTCCTGAGAACAAAGGTACTATCTATAGCAGAGAAGGGAGCAGCGAGAACACACATATGTCCCTATGATTCCGCTAGTAGGGCGACTCTCGGTGGGCCTATTCAGGCCCCGTTCTAGTCCACTAGAGACTTCGCCTGCCAGCAAAACTAACTCGGGTTCACATAATGTTCAGGCCTGACCCCAACCCACAGAGGGAGTGAGAATGGACCGAGACAACAGGGTGTGACAGCAATGATGAAAAGCTATGACGCCTAACACCTGGTATTGAACTGCATGAAGAGCTCAGTCATTTAAGACAAATTGAACAGTCTCTTAGTAAACATTATTTCGTCCAGCTTGCGTCTGCAGTCTGGTGACAATAGGGGCATTTGTCACCGGTTGGTTAAATTACAGAAAGGAAACCTTAAAAAGCATAGTAACAAGGCAACACATGACACACACAAGCACACATGCATACATGTGTACACAGCCCCCACCCACCCCTCCCCTCCAAATACACACACTCTTAAATGTTACTCCTCCAATCTGCTCAATGAAAGCCAATCATTATTCCTGTGAATCAGCTTTCAGATACAATTTCATTGATCCAGCTCCTAGAAATGTATCTGTTTACACCTTTTACAACAACCTGACATCCAAAAATTATGTTTGACACACATTCTTTCTGGCATCCAGACACTCATCTCAGGAATCTGTTCTTTGGATTTATAAAATTCAGGGATTTTGTTGTAGTGTTGTTCAGGTTAAGAAGACGGCCACAAACATGAAATATTCTGCAACTTCATATGGGCCTCCCATCACCAGGTCTGCAACTTCATTTGGGCCTCCCATCACCAGGTTGATGTCATGGAATTCACCATATCAGATTCTCGTTGGTTGCTTTACATCCAGCTGAGCTTCATGGAGACTTGACTCCTTCATGTTTTCTGTCATGATGCAGTCAACGGCCTGAGTGCTCGGCTGTTTGGAGTGTGGACACTACTGTCTGCCAGCCTTCGACTCTACTGTGCCTTCGACATCTACAACAAAACGCAAGTGGTGGTGCACAACAGTTGCCATGACCGAAAACTTCTGTGTTCTTTGCATGTTGCTTTAATTGTCTGGTTTACTGAAGAAGTAGTGGCCCTGAAGAGGAAATGCTTGTCTAGTTTTTTACATTCAAGACATTGCTATGATGATCAGGGCAAAGACAAGTCTTTAAAACTGACCTCATTGCCAAATCAGTGTTTAATTTTTTTCATCCTTTCTTCTTAGTACACATGTGCATTATTGAAAAAATATATGTTTAGCATGATACCATCATTTTTTCTTTCTATGATGAGTGACAATAATTTAATGCGCAAAATCATCTTACTCTTAACTAAAGGGAGGCATTGACTGACCTGATAACTGGGGGGTAAATGTCTAAGATTTAAGTGAAGCACCATGACTGTATGAATATTCATAACATAAAAGCATGCTTCTTACCCAAATAAAAAGAAAAAAATTATCATTTATTTTCAGGGTCTACAACTTGACTCTCTTTTCCTTCGTACTTGCCTTTGGTCACTTTACATCAGAGGTGTTCCTGTACGAAACTGCCCATCTGACCATTGGAGTCTTGGCGCCCCTGTTGGTCTCCAGTAAGTCTCTCTCTCTGCTCTCTGTGTATTGGTGCTGCAGTCTTAGTGTAGTGGCAGCATTAGCAAGCCTCAGACCCTTCAAGGGGAAATTTTTGTTTAGCCCGTCAAACAAAAAGATAAATATGTGTCTTGGAAATATTAGGGTGGATGTAAAAACCTTGATGTATTGATAGCATGTGGGTCACAGGAGCAAATGCGCTATATAAATCCACACATTAGTATTATAAAATGTTGGTGCAGATTTGTCATCAGAATATAGGAGCTCACCATGAACATCACAGTGGAAAGTTTAAGTATTTTTCTAAGCTTCCCCTAATTTAATTGCTGACCTACATGGGTTGCCATTTTAAGGATGAAATCTGCAACATGGTGTCATATTTCTGACATTTTCTGACAAAGCATGGCCTGAACTTTGATGGTGCCATGGACTGTGGGCAACATACCTGTGCAACTCGAGTTTTTTTGTGGTTATCTCTTGCACTTCTAGACAAAATTTGATGTGCTATCTGTAAATACTTGCGTAGAAAATCATAGGACAATGCAAATGGAAAAATAGTGCCATGACTAGCAATGCTAACTCATAATTCTTTTGCTAGTAGGGATAATTAGTCCATTTTCCCTCCTATTCATTTTTCAATTGAGCTCTTGTACTATCCCCATTTTCAGTAGAATTAATATTGAAATATTACATATGTTGGACTTAATGACAGATCATGATTCATTTGGACAAGATTACTTTTATCAAGCCTTATCTGTTCTCACTTTCCCATTTTCTTGTAACTTTCAGGTGTGTCCATGGTTACCATGGTAATTGGCTACCAGTACCGGTACTTGTACAGGGCCATAGATGCAACAGAGGAAAATGTGCTGCTTGCCAAGAAGCTGAAAGCCAAACGAAGATAGCAAGCAGATGGTCATTTAGACTATCATCTTAAATGATCTTTGTGGACCTCTCTATCAAAATGTCTCATTGTGTTTCCTCTGAAGCCTCAGAAAGTGGCAAAAATGTTGTTAGAATCATGCTTTTCAATTGCAATTATAGGGCAAAGAATAAAAATATCATCATGCAAATGGAATACAAGGTATTTAGGTAAGGTTGAGTTGACTTGCCTCATTAAAATGCAATCCCTTTTAGTATTTATATGCACATTGTCTTTTGAGAAGTGACAGATTACAGAGGGACAGTAAAAGTATGTGCATTTTCCCCCTGCTTTTGATCAATATGAGGATATACAATTCAAATAAGCCGTTTCTGGGCCGACTTATTGTGTGCATCAGAGAACTTTATCATGTGGCATGACCTTTTATCTCTGGAGATTGTAACCCTGGTGAAAAAGAGCAAGCTGAAATTCTGGGTTAAGTGGATTGTGTTGAGATACCGATGCAGTCAATCTATGCCAGGTGCTAGTGGTATAAACTGCACAGTTCTGCTTGTTTTCTTGAAACAGCGATGCATTGCAATTCCTGAATGGGCTGGACCAAGTCCTGCATACATTATAGAAAAAGTCTCCACCCCAAAGTGCAGTTAACCATCAACAGAAAGTAAGACACAGTGGCTTGAAAATTCAAACTAACAGTAAAGATGCACAGTGACTGTCCTTGCTGTTCACTGAAATATTTACACCCTATAGGTCAGTCTCCCCTCAGGATATCAGTGTCAGCAACTGTTTTATCAAGGAAAGGATTGCTTTGGCTGCAACATGTAAATGCAAGATGGCTGAAAATGAGGAGTAGACACACAGTGTATGGTGTTTTTGTTCATATGTAAATGTGGAAATGTATATATTACATCAAGATGTGTGCATTTTTAATCCAGTGTTAATTTTTTAATTAGTGCAGTACATGTTGTTGTATTGTGATTCCATCCTTGTTGATGTTATCATTATCATCATCATCCTATCACCATTGCAAGTACATCCAGTCCTATAACACACTGAAGGATTCAAGGTTTGTGGAATTATTTCATGAGAAATCAAATGTTGAGGCAGTACTGGCTGCATCAAGTGTAAAGAGATATTAGATATTGTTTATGAATGTTGCAGCTTTACATTACATTGTGCATGTGTAGTGTGCATAGTTTAAATGGACAGTAATTTTACATTCCTTTCCCCCAGGACCAAAGATTGCCCTGGGGTGCATGAGATCAAAATGTGTGTACTGATAGTGTGTCCTCTCACTGAATGTGCCATACACATTGTACTCCACCACAAAACCCTAGAATCAAAATCTTTGGGCAATGTTGTAATTTCTCACAATGTGACAATGACACTGTTTCATAAAGATAAAAATAAATGTAGTAAGTTATATAATGAAAGTACAAAGTTCCTTTATTTATTGCTCGAGTGACATATTTGGCATCAGAACCAGGCTTTTGTAAACACATGACACCACACTACACACACTCCTCTTCTTCAGCTTGCGTTTCTACACACATTGGATTCACACATCCTTAGCATCATTGTTTCCTTGCAGCCACTCACACCAGCCACCCCATTCCACACAGAAAGACACTCACTTACAGAGGTTTGGATGATGTTCCCCTTGACAAACCACTTAAACATTTCACGATCCACCCATGTTTCTTCAACAAAACTTTTGAAACTTTTAAGGCATTCAAATGACCACATATCTAATTTTTTTAAGAGCTGCAAACTTCAAATGCACAGACGTCAATCTTACATGTCAGTTATCAACTGACCAACAGCATCCTGCAACTTGCACTGCAGTATGTCCACATCTACTCACTTCTGATTGGACTGCTTCCATTTCTGCTGTAACAACAGTAGGTAAATCTATGCACACATTGTATAGGAAAATGTAAGCAAAGTTGCATAAAGCTTAATATGAGATGACTGTATGGATGCTGTCACAGCTCATGGCTGGAGAATGTAATCAGTCTCTCTCCATCAAGTGTGAGGTATCCCTCTCCACTCATCTCAGAGACGGGCAGATTTCATCAGATTTCCTCACAGGAAGTGGGACTTCACTCCACTTCAGAACCAAATTTCTCCTGGATGACGGCTGTCAGCTTCCTCTTGATGTTGGCATTGACGTTGTGCAGTTCCTGTCTCTTCCTTGCTGCTGTCTGGAAGAAGAAGGGGAAAGCCATGTTATTGTCATCACTGCTTTCTGTGAGAATGAAACTATTGTTACTCAGTTGAGATAACATTTTCAAGTAAAAAAATGTTGTGTGGGACAGGAGAGAACATGCATTCAACACATAAAACATGACTGTCATTATTTTCAACTTTGAAATGTATCAGTCTCAGAAAATACAGTAGAACACTTATATAACAAACAAACCCAAGCTAAAAAATAGTTTTTTATGATAACAGTAATTCTTCATATCCATCAGCTGTCATAATTATAGAATGAAAGAGACATGAAACTGCGGCAAAGGAAAGTATTCATTATATCCAGTGATTCGTTTAAAGCATGTTCATTACAAGTGTATTCAACTGTAACCTGCCTTGCTGAGTTTTGTCAAAGAAACCAACCACAACATTAGAGAACAAAAACACAAAATCAACAAACTTCCTCTGGCTGACTATATAAGTGAAGTTTCAAAGGACACCTACTGTTGTCAACAAAGGCATTTTCTGACAAGACTTCAGCTCAGTTCCTGAGCACAAAACAAACTCGCCAAACTTCCAGTGACTCACTACATAAGAGAGGTCCTAAAAGACGCCTACTGCTGTCAACGCAGGCATTTTCTGACAAAACTGGCCCTCAGTGCCTGACACTCACCTCAATCTGCCACAGCAGCTCCACCTCCCATGGCTTGCTGACCAGGGTGGTCACATGACCTGCACCCTTTGACCCAACACGTCCCACCCGTCCTGCACGGTGGATGTAGTCCGACATGAATGGAGGGAAGTCGAAGTTGATGACATGCTGCACCTGAAGTGGAATTATCATCCAAACAATCAGGACTTACAATCTCATTGCGTAAGATGTACATCAAAGTGACTGAAAATGAAATACACAATTCTTCCTTTGCAGTCAAAAACCTCTCTTTGCAATGGCAGCAAAGACTAAAAAATTGAAACTGAAAAACAAACATCCTTGCTCAAGACCTATTTTCATCAACAGTAATGTTTCATGTGAGCAGTATCAAGTAAACTAGCCCTGCAGAAAATTCTTTTGCGACAAGCTCTGCCTGCCTGCCTGCAGACCTGGGTACCCCAAATTTTGCCTCAGCGTACTCACTGGTTCAGATATGCATATTTTTATAAAACTGCGCGTATTTTTTGTGCGGACCGACAATTTCAAAAATGCAGCTTTTGGTTTGCATACAAAGAGGCAATGCAAGTGAAAAGTTACCTCCCCATTGACCGCTGAATCCGGCTGTTTAGTTGAAGCGAAACTATGTATCTCTACAGGAGGACACTGGTCACGTAGGCATCCTGCAGCGTGCCTGAACTGATTTTGGCGAGAGAGAGAGAGAGAGAGAGAGAGAGAGAGAGAGAGAGAGAGAGAGAGAGAGAGAGAGAGAGAGTGACAGAGTACAGAGAGAGAGAGAGAGAGAGAGTGACAGAGAGAGAGAGAGAGAGAGAGAGAGTGACAGAGAGAGAGAGAGAGAGAGAGAGAGAGAGAGACGAGAGAGAGAGAGAGACACAGAGAGAGACAGAGAGAGAGACAGAGAGAGAGAGAGACAGAGAGTTAGAGAGAGAGAGAGAGAGAGAGAGAGAGTGAAACAGAGAGGTGTGAGGTATCCTCCCTGCAAATGTTATTTTAAGATCACCTGACCCACTTCTTACCCCAGCACCCTGTAGCAGTGGGGCTCAACTAAACAGCCCTCTGGGAACGGCCATGCAGTCACAACAGTGTTGTCATCACATATTACACAAATGTCCAATGAAGAGCTCTTGTCAAAACAAAACTCGAACAGTACGAGACTGCTTCCAGCCTCAGGAAAATTAAATTGTGGATCGGAACTGCATGGGGGGGGGGGCCCTTTTGATTCACAATTGTCGTATTTTTCGATTTCACCATTGTCGTATTTTTTCACACAAGTCGTAGTAGTCGTATTTTCAATAGTCGTAGTCAAAATCGTATAGGTAAACAGGTCTGTGCCTGCCTGAGCAAAAAGGGACGACTTACCTCTATGGTGTCCAGTCCTCTGGACGCAATGTCTGTGGCCACCAGGACATCCACCTCTCCATTGAGAAACCTCTCAATCCTCCCTGACCTCTCCTGAAGCATAGAAACAGCGACTGCATGACGGCAAACTGAAACCATGACAGTTTCCATACAGTGATTGCTCTGAAAAAAGGCCATCATTTTATCATCATTGGCTAGTCTGAATCTCAATGCAGTTTTAGTGTATGCATACCAATGGCTGTAAAGTGTATTAATTCAAGGCAAGTTTCTATTCAAAGATAAAGAGTGTGTGTGTGTATGTTAGTATGTGTGTGTGTGTGTGTGTGTGTGTGTGTGTGTGTGTGTGTGTGTGTGTGTGTAGGTGTGTGAATTACATGAAAAACTGTCACAGACAGACAACTGATCAAGTCGGTTCAAGAAGTATTGACGTGCTAGTGTCTGCAGCCCCATCTATATACAGTGCAAGATAAGCTGGGTGCACTGTGGCAGGCATTCCTGCAAGTCGAAGGGTAAGTGACACTATCCAGTGTTGACAATCTGTTGCAGAAGCTCCCTACTGAGAGACCAGACACAGCAATCAGACCAGAACTGGGGGAAAATAAGAAAAGCCTCTGTATGTCTGCAAATCTTCCACTCCTGTTCCAATGCAGGGCGTGGGCTCCGTAGTCAGGCTCGATGACTCAGGCACCCAGGCCATGGCTATGCCCACCTTCTCCACCATCTTGCTGCTGACAAGGATGTTGGGGACGCCGGCCGTCTCCGACAGCGTCCTACTCAGCCACAGACAGGTGTCGCCCTTGTTGCAGAAAATCATGGTGGAGGTCTTCCTGCTGGCAGCAGCCTTGGCCAGCTTCACCACAGTCTCTGTGGGAGAACAGGCAGTGAGCTAGCTGTGTGAGGATGATGGTCTTTTTAGGTTTCACTGCCAGCCATGACAGGGGAACAGCATACAAACATGGGGGGGGGGGGGGGGGGGGGGGGGGGGGGGAAGAGAGAAATAATGCAAGAAAATGTGAAAGAAAGATAAAATTAAGAAAGAAAGAAAGAAAGAGAGAAAGAAAGAAAGAAAGACTGAAAGAAAGACAGACAGAAAGAAATAAAAAAGAAAGAAAGAAAGAAAGAAAGAAAGAAAGAAAAAGAAAGAAAGAAAGAAAGAAAGAAAGAAAGAAAAAGAAAAAGAAAGAAAGAAAGAAAAAGAAAGAAAAGGAAGGAAGAAAGAAAGAAAGAGAAATTGTAACAGGTATCCTACTGGGCACTTCTTTTAACATGCACAACATGTTCTGGCAGGTACAAAAGTATTGACATTACAAGCAGTGGCAGATATGGGAGAAGCAGCAGCAGGGATACAAGTGGTATCAGCTGCAGCATGCTGCAACGACACAAGTATACAAACTATACAGGAAAGAAACTGGTTTCAGGGGGTGGGGGTGGGGGTGGGGGAGAGGAAAATGTATGACAACAGCAAAGGGCAAACTTGCCTGCTTTATCTGACGGCTTCACTCTGATGAACTTTTGAGGCACATGGGGCATGAGGTGGTGGAGGTTGGATGTGGAGGCAGTGGAAAAAGATTCCATCTGGAACACAATCATGAAAAAAGGTCTTCTTTTTGTTGACTTGCATTACAAGTTCCATGCAATGTCTTTTATCACAACCAAAAAACCTGCTGCATCAAAACAAATATTCTTAATTATTACATTATCTTTTAAACAGATTATGAAATACAATTTCATACATACAAATGTCATTTATTCAGGTGGCATTCTGTTAAACCCCACACCATCAGCATAGAAAACATTATAGTAGAACTTTACATTGTATGAAGAAAATGCACTATCACATTCATTTGAGATGCTACAATGTTTCTTGCAGTTCTAGTTTGGAGGTATTTTCCTATTGTATTCCAGCCAAACACTTCTGCACAGTGGAATTTGACCAAGGAGTACAGACATTTCATACAGGAGAGTACCAGTAACATCTATGATGGTCATAGATGCAAAACAGTTGACACTGAAGTGAGATACAAGAGGATTTCTCTACCCAGACGCTACAAGACAGAGACTCACAGGGACAATGTTGCCAATGATGTCTTCCAGACTGCGAGGCAGAGTGGCACTAACCAGCACCAGCTGTGTGCCAAGCTTCCAGTCCCCAACCGTGTCCACCTGCAAGACCCAAGCAACGCCTTCAACATCCAAGCATCACAACCAACCAAACCCAACCAATCTAAATCCATCTGACCCATTCTGGCCCCAAGCAACACCCATCCAATCAAATCAAATCTAACCAAACACACCAAAACAACCCAATCCAACCCAGTCCTACCCAGTCCTACCCAGTCCTACCCAGTCCTACCCAGTCCTACCCAGTCCTACCCAGTCCTACCCACCCACCCATCAAATTTCATCAGGAGGTCAGAGTTTTCTGGAGAAAGAGCTGACGTTGTGCTGTAGCAGATGGATATCTGCTCAAAATTAGCCATTCCCACATACTTTTTCTCACTGCATTTCAGCCATGTGTATCAAGACACACTACACATAAATCAAATCAGAACAAATCAAATACAAACATCCAACAAACAGGTCCACAAAGGCAATACAAAGATGAGGTTCCAGAGCTGCACTGGACTTCAGAGGCAGGAAGGACTACAGGTAGGCTGCAACAATGCAGGTCAACACACCTCCATTTTCTTGAGGATGTGCACCACTTCAGAGTTGAAGCTGTCATCCAGAAGTGTGTCTGCCTCGTCCAGCACCACCTGCCTCAGCTCCCTGGGCTTCAGCACTCCTGTGGTCAGTTTGCCCATTTGGTATTTGTGTTAGAGTCATGCTCTCAGACTCAAAGAACAGAGGGATGTACAATTCAGTATTTCACATTTCAACAGCAGCAAAGAAGAACAAGATGGATGGAAAACAGAGCGTTACAGTTCAGCGATTATTTATTTTCTATATTGTTTGAGGCATTCGCCGCTGTGTTGATGTTTTGGAGGGAACATGTTTCAACTTGGTGGTTTGAGACCGGCTTGAACCAGTTGTACACCGATTTGGCAGTGATGCAACCATGAGTTAAATGGTTAAGGTTGGTGGCGCATGCGCTGTAACTCTTCAATTGGAAAGCGCTAAAAAATCAAGTCAGTTGACTCTCAGACTATCGACGTGAGCAGATGTATTTCGAGTAACTCCGTGTGGGACGATGAGACTACAAGTTAACATTCTTCAAATCCTCCCCCGACCATCTGAAAGGTTGTGCCAAGAAGAACAGCATTTCTCTGAATGAAGATCAAGCCTTCGCCGGACTCTGGAGCAGAGTTTATCGTCCGGAGAGTTTTTCATCGTTGGAGCGTTCAAGCCCATGCCAGTTCGGGTGCATAAATGTGTGTGGGTGAACCCACAGGTGTGAAATGGCCTTTGCTCGTCTCAAGGGATAGCCTTAAGTGAGAGAGTGAGTGATTGTTCACTTCGTGGTGGATATAGGTGTTAGGGAAATGAAATTCGTTGATGGAACCAGAAATGCTTCTGGCGTTTGTCGACGTGAATTTGTGAATACCAAACTGCGTTCAATTTTTGTTGTGGGATGGTGGGAAAAGCCCGCTGCCCTTCAGTCGAAAAGTGTGGGCTGACCTGATCAATTGATTGATTTATTGGTTCCTATTGCATTGAACTTAATTACACCCCTGTTAATTTCTGATTAAAGAAAATCTTTGATGAAGATTGTGTCACGTTATACTAATGTGGAAAATAAGAGAGTGAATTAATTGTCCCCCCCTTCCACTAGTGATACCCCTAGACACGAAAGCAGAAAGAATGAGAGTGAATTGTGTGTGAGTGTGGAGAAAGGTGATACAGAGGAAGTACGATGAACACACAAAAAAGAAGAAAAAGAAAGAAAGAAAGAAAAAATAATGTTGATAAGCAGTTTCATGAAGCAAATAAGTAACAGAAGATTGAATATAATTATAAGACATCTATCTCTTAGACTGTCAGAGATATATTAGCACCAGTTATTAATTGAACAAGAAGTGCACTCAGCACTGACTACACTGACATGTTAATGGCAGATAATGTGAGACTGATGTGTACACTGTATACTGACAAACAGGAGACCAAACTAAAGGCAGATCAAGGGAAAGTTGATGGATACCTGCGACTAGCAGCTTCCGCAGCACCCCTGGTGTTGCTATGACAACATCCATCACTCTCTGTTGTGGCCATGCCAGCTTGCCCTAGATGTAATGAACAGATTCAGCACCATGACATCCACAAATAACAGTGAGTAGTTCAGTGCTTTGTATTCAGCACCATGACATACACAAATAACATTGAGTATTTCAGTGTTTTGCATTCAGCACCATGACATCCACAAATAACATTGAGTAGTTCAGTGCTTTGCAAAGTGAGTCTGTCAGCACCATGACATACACAAATAACATTGAGTAGTTCAGTGCTTTGCAAAGTGAGTCTGTCAGCACCATGACATACACAAATAACAGTGAGTATTTCAGTGCTTTGCATTCAGCACCATGACATACACAAATAACATTGAGTAGTTCAGTGCTTTGCAAAGTGAGTCTGTCAGCACCATGACATACACAAATAACAGTGAGTAGTTCAGTGCTTTGCATTCAGCACCATGACATACACAAATAACATTGAGTATTTCAGTGTTTTGCATTCAGCACCATGACATACACAAATAACATTGAGTATTTCAGTGTTTTGCATTCAGCACCATGACATCCACAAATAACATTGAGTATTTCAGTGTTTTGCATTCAGCACCATGACATCCACAAATAACATTGAGTATTTCAGTGTTTTGCATTCAGCACCATGACATCCACAAATAACATTGAGTAGTTCAGTGCTTTGCATTCAGCACCATGACATACACAAATAACATTGAGTATTTCAGTGTTTTGCATTCAGCACCATGACATCCACAAATAACATTGAGTATTTCAGTGTTTTGCATTCAGCACCATGACATCCACAAATAACATTGAGTATTTCAGTGTTTTGCATTCAGCACCATGACATCCACAAATAACATTGAGTATTTCAGTGTTTTGCATTCAGCACCATGACATCCACAAATAACATTGAGTATTTCAGTGTTTTGCATTCAGCACCATGACATCCACAAATAACATTGAGTAGTTCAGTGCTTTGCATTCAGCACCATGACATCCACAAATAACATTGAGTATTTCAGTGCTTTGCAAAGTGAGTCTGTCAGCACCATGACATCCACAAATAACATTGAGTATTTCAGTGTTTTGCATTCAGCACCATGACATCCACAAATAACATTGAGTATTTCAGTGTTTTGCATTCAGCACCATGACATCCACAAATAACATTGAGTATTTCAGTGTTTTGCATTCAGCACCATGACATCCACAAATAACATTGAGTATTTCAGTGTTTTGCATTCAGCACCATGACATCCACAAATAACATTGAGTATTTCAGTGTTTTGCATTCAGCACCATGACATCCACAAATAACATTGAGTAGTTCAGTGCTTTGCATTCAGCACCATGACATCCACAAATAACATTGAGTAGTTCAGTGCTTTGCATTCAGCACCATGACATCCACAAATAACATTGAGTATTTCAGTGCTTTGCATTCAGCACCATGACATCCACAAATAACATTGAGTAGTTCAGTGCTTTGCATTCAGCACCATGACATCCACAAATAACAGTGAGTAGTTCAGTGCTTTGCATTCAGCACCATGACATCCACAAATAACATTGAGTATTTCAGTGTTTTGCATTCAGCACCATGACATCCACAAATAACATTGAGTATTTCAGTGTTTTGCATTCAGCACCATGACATCCACAAATAACATTGAGTATTTCAGTGTTTTGCATTCAGCACCATGACATCCACAAATAACATTGAGTATTTCAGTGTTTTGCATTCAGCACCATGACATCCACAAATAACATTGAGTATTTCAGTGCTTTGCATTCAGCACCATGACATCCACAAATAACATTGAGTAGTTCAGTGCTTTGCATTCAGCACCATGACATCCACAAATAACATTGAGTAGTTCAGTGCTTTGCATTCAGCACCATGACATCCACAAATAACATTGAGTAGTTCAGTGCTTTGCATTCAGCACCATGACATACACAAATAACAGTGAGTATTTCAGTGTTTTGCATTCAGCACCATGACATCCACAAATAACATTGAGTAGTTCAGTGCTTTGCATTCAGCACCATGACATCCACAAATAACATTGAGTAGTTCAGTGCTTTGCATTCAGCACCATGACATCCACAAATAACATTGAGTATTTCAGTGCTTTGCAAAGTGAGTCTGTCAGCACCATGACATCCACAAATAACATTGAGTAGTTCAGTGCTTTGCATTCAGCACCATGACATACACAAATAACATTGAGTATTTCAGTGTTTTGCATTCAGCACCATGACATCCACAAATAACATTGAGTATTTCAGTGCTTTGCAAAGTGAGTCTGTCAGCACCATGACATCCACAAATAACATTGAGTAGTTCAGTGCTTTGCATTCAGCACCATGACATACACAAATAACAGTGAGTATTTCAGTGCTTTGCATTCAGCACCATGACATACACAAATAACAGTGAGTATTTCAGTGCTTTGCATTCAGCACCATGACATACACAAATAACAGTGAGTATTTCAGTGCTTTGCAGAGTGAGTCTGTCAGCACCATGACATCCACAAATAACATTGAGTAGTTCAGTGCTTTGCATTCAGCACCATGACATACACAAATAACAGTGAGTATTTCAGTGCTTTGCATTCAGCACCATGACATACACAAATAACAGTGAGTATTTCAGTGCTTTGCATTCAGCACCATGACATCCACAAATAACATTGAGTATTTCAGTGCTTTGCATTCAGCACCATGACATACACAAATAACATTGAGTAGTTCAGTGCTTTGCATTCAGCACCATGACATACACAAATAACATTGAGTAGTTCAGTGTTTTGCATTCAGCACCATGACATACACAAATAACATTGAGTATTTCAGTGTTTTGCATTCAGCACCATGACATACACAAATAACATTGAGTATTTCAGTGCTTTGCATTCAGCACCATGACATACACAAATAACAGTGAGTATTTCAGTGCTTTGCATTCAGCACCATGACATCCACAAATAACAGTGAGTAGTTCAGTGCTTTGCATTCAGCACCATGACATACACAAATAACATTGAGTAGTTCAGTGCTTTGCATTCAGCACCATGACATACACAAATAACAGTGAGTATTTCAGTGCTTTGCATTCAGCACCATGACATACACAAATAACAGTGAGTATTTCAGTGCTTTGCATTCAGCACCATGACATACACAAATAACAGTGAGTATTTCAGTGCTTTGCATTCAGCACCATGACATACACAAATAACATTGAGTATTTCAGTGCTTTGCATTCAGCACCATGACATACACAAATAACAGTGAGTATTTCAGTGTTTTGCATTCAGCACCATGACATCCACAAATAACAGTGAGTAGTTCAGTGCTTTGCATTCAGCACCATGACATCCACAAATAACATTGAGTAGTTCAGTGCTTTGCATTCAGCACCATGACATCCACAAATAACATTGAGTATTTCAGTGCTTTGCAAAGTGAGTCTGTCAGCACCATGACATCCACAAATAACATTGAGTAGTTCAGTGCTTTGCATTCAGCACCATGACATACACAAATAACATTGAGTATTTCAGTGTTTTGCATTCAGCACCATGACATCCACAAATAACATTGAGTATTTCAGTGCTTTGCAAAGTGAGTCTGTCAGCACCATGACATCCACAAATAACATTGAGTAGTTCAGTGCTTTGCATTCAGCACCATGACATACACAAATAACAGTGAGTATTTCAGTGCTTTGCATTCAGCACCATGACATACACAAATAACAGTGAGTATTTCAGTGCTTTGCATTCAGCACCATGACATACACAAATAACAGTGAGTATTTCAGTGCTTTGCAGAGTGAGTCTGTCAGCACCATGACATCCACAAATAACATTGAGTAGTTCAGTGCTTTGCATTCAGCACCATGACATACACAAATAACAGTGAGTATTTCAGTGCTTTGCATTCAGCACCATGACATACACAAATAACAGTGAGTATTTCAGTGCTTTGCATTCAGCACCATGACATCCACAAATAACATTGAGTATTTCAGTGCTTTGCATTCAGCACCATGACATACACAAATAACATTGAGTAGTTCAGTGCTTTGCATTCAGCACCATGACATACACAAATAACATTGAGTAGTTCAGTGTTTTGCATTCAGCACCATGACATACACAAATAACATTGAGTATTTCAGTGTTTTGCATTCAGCACCATGACATCCACAAATAACATTGAGTAGTTCAGTGCTTTGCATTCAGCACCATGACATCCACAAATAACATAAGTATTTCAGTGCTTTGCAAAGTGAGTCTGTCAGCACCATGACATCCACAAATAACATTGAGTAGTTCAGTGCTTTGCATTCAGCACCATGACATACACAAATAACATTGAGTATTTCAGTGTTTTGCATTCAGCACCATGACATCCACAAATAACATTGAGTATTTCAGTGCTTTGCAAAGTGAGTCTGTCAGCACCATGACATCCACAAATAACATTGAGTAGTTCAGTGCTTTGCATTCAGCACCATGACATACACAAATAACAGTGAGTATTTCAGTGCTTTGCATTCAGCACCATGACATACACAAATAACAGTGAGTATTTCAGTGCTTTGCATTCAGCACCATGACATACACAAATAACAGTGAGTATTTCAGTGCTTTGCAGAGTGAGTCTGTCAGCACCATGACATCCACAAATAACATTGAGTAGTTCAGTGCTTTGCATTCAGCACCATGACATACACAAATAACAGTGAGTATTTCAGTGCTTTGCATTCAGCACCATGACATACACAAATAACAGTGAGTATTTCAGTGCTTTGCATTCAGCACCATGACATCCACAAATAACATTGAGTATTTCAGTGCTTTGCATTCAGCACCATGACATACACAAATAACATTGAGTAGTTCAGTGCTTTGCATTCAGCACCATGACATACACAAATAACATTGAGTAGTTCAGTGTTTTGCATTCAGCACCATGACATACACAAATAACATTGAGTATTTCAGTGTTTTGCATTCAGCACCATGACATACACAAATAACATTGAGTATTTCAGTGCTTTGCATTCAGCACCATGACATACACAAATAACAGTGAGTATTTCAGTGCTTTGCATTCAGCACCATGACATCCACAAATAACAGTGAGTAGTTCAGTGCTTTGCATTCAGCACCATGACATCCACAAATAACATTGAGTAGTTCAGTGTTTTGCATTCAGCACCATGACATCCACAAATAACAGTGAGTATTTCAGTGTTTTGCATTCAGCACCATGACATCCACAAATAACAGTGAGTATTTCAGTGCTTTGCATTCAGCACCATGACATACACAAATAACATTGAGTAGTTCAGTGCTTTGCATTCAGCACCATGACATACACAAATAACAGTGAGTATTTCAGTGTTTTGCATTCAGCACCATGACATACACAAATAACAGTGAGTATTTCAGTGCTTTGCATTCAGCACCATGACATCCACAAATAACAGTGAGTAGTTCAGTGCTTTGCATTCAGCACCATGACATCCACAAATAACAGTGAGTAGTTCAGTGCTTTGCATTCAGCACCATGACATACACAAATAACATTGAGTAGTTCAGTGCTTTGCATTCAGCACCATGACATACACAAATAACAGTGAGTATTTCAGTGCTTTGCATTCAGCACCATGACATCCACAAATAACAGTGAGTATTTCAGTGCTTTGCATTCAGCACCATGACATACACAAATAACAGTGAGTATTTCAGTGCTTTGCATTCAGCACCATGACATACACAAATAACATTGAGTATTTCAGTGCTTTGCATTCAGCACCATGACATACACAAATAACAGTGAGTATTTCAGTGTTTTGCATTCAGCACCATGACATCCACAAATAACAGTGAGTAGTTCAGTGCTTTGCATTCAGCACCATGACATCCACAAATAACATTGAGTAGTTCAGTGCTTTGCATTCAGCACCATGACATCCACAAATAACATTGAGTATTTCAGTGCTTTGCAAAGTGAGTCTGTCAGCACCATGACATCCACAAATAACATTGAGTAGTTCAGTGCTTTGCATTCAGCACCATGACATACACAAATAACATTGAGTATTTCAGTGTTTTGCATTCAGCACCATGACATCCACAAATAACATTGAGTATTTCAGTGCTTTGCAAAGTGAGTCTGTCAGCACCATGACATCCACAAATAACATTGAGTAGTTCAGTGCTTTGCATTCAGCACCATGACATACACAAATAACAGTGAGTATTTCAGTGCTTTGCATTCAGCACCATGACATACACAAATAACAGTGAGTATTTCAGTGCTTTGCATTCAGCACCATGACATACACAAATAACAGTGAGTATTTCAGTGCTTTGCAGAGTGAGTCTGTCAGCACCATGACATCCACAAATAACATTGAGTAGTTCAGTGCTTTGCATTCAGCACCATGACATACACAAATAACAGTGAGTATTTCAGTGCTTTGCATTCAGCACCATGACATACACAAATAACAGTGAGTATTTCAGTGCTTTGCATTCAGCACCATGACATCCACAAATAACAGTGAGTAGTTCAGTGCTT